>VXBX01008236.1:2940709-3004327 GCA_013400415.1 Scytalopus superciliaris
TTTTTTTTTTTTTTTTTTTTTTTTTTTTTTTTTTCATTTTCTCTGGAGTGTTTGTAGGGGAGGAAATATTCATTACCAGTGGTATTTCCTTCATTAGAAATAGAATAAATTATGTCTGTTTAGCTGAAACCCTTTCCTTCCTACTTCACATCTGTCTGCAGTCCACGCCTTACTGCATTTTGGCTGCTCCAGCACACCTCCCCGGAGTACAGGAAGCCATGAAGTCATTCTTTTTGTCGTTTTGGGAAGAAGAGCCCAGTGTGTGCAAAGGATCGTATGTTTGGGGTGGTTTTCAGTTGTAGAAGTAGTACCAGACTGCAGAGCTTTCATCCAACTTTCTCAGCTTTTGGTATTGTTCACGTCTGAACCATTTACAAAAATAATCACACTCTTCAGAACCACATTTCAATCTTTCCTCCCTGGCGTATGGGATTTCAAGTCAAGCCTCTCTTCAGTTTCTTCGTCCCCTTGCCCTCAAGGTGCCCCCTGTGCCTCAGGTGCGCTGCATTTCCCTCGGGAGGGCAGCAGGTCACCTCGCGTAGCTTTGCAGCGACATCTCGTGGCCTGACTCACCTGGAACAGTGTCAGCGATTCCTCTTCCAGGGTAGAGATGGTCTCACGTGCATTGAATCGAGTATTTCATACAGTGAGGAGGTAGGATGCCGTTTGAAAACCAATTCATTAACTGTGTTTAAATACACAAGTGACACTGTCGACATGATTGTCGGTTGTACAAAAAAAGAAGTTGGAAATCGTTGTACATGCTAAAAAGTGTAAAGATACTTGCCTCTCTTCCAAAGGCTGCAAGGTTTGGACAGTATAGCAAGATGAATATCTGAAGTTGCTGTTGCAAACATCTAATCACACATTATCTAGTGCACAAATATAGCAAAGACATAAAATAAGTTATCTTGGCTAAAGTAGAAGAACAGAATATGAAAATACCCTTCCTCCTCATGTGTTTAATCACTCACCCTCTAAAGAGCTCAATACCTCTTGGGTTTTACCTACTCAAGGCCACACAAACTAAACTAAGGGGAGCAAATCTAAAGTAGCAACATACAGCAGATCCACAGATTATCAAACCTCAATTCACAGAACTTAAATGATCAAAAATATTTATCCTTTGGAGTAAAGAAGTGTTCTTGCAAGAAGAGTGGAAGTATACTGACTTCCAAAGCCTCAGTGGGAAACCAGTGTATGAACAAACTCCAAAAGAGGGAACAAGCATAAGTCACAGAGGAATCACAGTAAATTCTGGGGATTTGTCCTTAACTAAAAGCTCAGTTTCTTGTTCTTGTTTGCTGTGAGATAACGACTCATCAGTAGCAGAAGTGAAGGGAAACCATATTTTTGCAGAGAAAAAGGGAGCTTTCAGGCTAAAATTGATGTCCTGTTCCAAAACGAAGAACACTGAGTGTGCTGCTGATTGAAGGGCTTCCCCTGGCTTTCCCTAGTAAGCCAAGGGGAAGGTTGTTGTGGCAGAGGTTGGCAGGAACCAGGTGGCTTTGAGCCTGCTGCCTGCAGGAACAGAACTGTCCTCCATGACTGGCCTTCATGGCAGAATCTGCTGGTTCTTCACCCTAAACCCATCTCAGCTGTGCAGTCACACAAACCGAATTCCAGCCCTGGTGATATGAATGCTGTGGCATAATTAAAATTACTGTCACACATGGTATTTTCATGTCCAGAGTTTAATCTGTGTATCTTCTTTATACCCTGTATACCCTTCCCAGGCACTTAGAAAGGCTTAGTTCTGGAACAGCAGTGGGATTAACTCAAACTACTGAGTCTGGAGTATATTTCTCTATATTCAGCAGGTAATTCCATACTCTCCCAATGAATTCCATGTAAATGTTTGCTATAAATTTTGCTCAATAGAAGGAGAAGTAAGCTATGTGTGAGAGCTGTGACTTCCATGTAGTTTCTTAGCAGCCCACAGGAACACAGTGTAAGACAGATGTAAGAGTGCACTCTGAGTCTCTTGATAGATTTCAGTGATGACACTGGGCTGTAATGAATATTTAAATTTACCTGCTAACTGTATTGGTATTCTTTTCAATGAATTGCACTTGAAAGTAATTGCACTATCATGTATTTGCATTTTTAATGCCTTTCAGATACTACACTTCCTCATGCTGCAGGGGCATTTCCTTCAGCCCCAACCAGGTTTCAGGTTGTAGCTTCTCACTTTGTAACTAGAGGTTCCTGTATTATTAAAAAGATGTTGTGTCCTGGACTTAGCTCAACTTTTCTGGAAAGCAATCATCGGGAAGTCAGCCTGAGATCCAGCTGTGTCACATGGATTTTCCCTGCTTTCTGAAACGATCTGTTCCACTGTTTGGGAAGTCTCTGGGTCCTGAGAGCAGGGACTGTCCAGCGTGTCACCGCTGCTGTTGCAGTGCAGAGGGGAGGCCATGTCAGAGGGCTGCTCCGAGGGTTTCCCGGGAGCTGGAGGGAGGGGCACGGGCAGAGGGAGATTCATCATGTAGAACACATTTCCCAGACGTCGGGACACCTTTAAAGACAAAGGCACAATTGCAGCAATTGCTTCTTGAGGTACTGTTAAAGCAATTAAACATCAAGGGTGAGTCTTGTGTAGCAATGCCAGGGACATCCAGGGAATCCCAGCCATCTCAGAGGGTTATCAGTGGTTAGCAAAAGCAAAAAAAAGCCTCTTCCATTTTCTCTCTCCCATATTGTTCGAGGCCCAGGTTGTGGAAAGACCTTGCCAATACTCATCTTGGGAGTGTTGGGCCTGACAGCAGGATACACCTGCTCCCTGGGAGCTGCAGCACCTCTGGGACAGAGGGAAGGCAAACTGCCAGCCAGGAGTGGGGAAGGTGGTTTTAATGAGAGAACAGTGGGAGAAAAGAAAAGGAAAAGAACCAGGCAACAACAGAAACACACAGAGAGTTGATATTAGTGGATGAAATTAAGGGAAGACAACTGTAAACATAGAGGGGCAGTCTGTCCCTGAAAAATGTATGACCATATTCCTTAGTGTCTCCTTGTGTGCTGTGGTAACATACAGAGAAGCAAGAGCAAACTATGCTGGAGTAATTTCTTTTCTTCCAATATTATGCTACTTACCCTATCAGTGAAAAAAAAAAAAAAANNCCTTTCCCCAAAAGAGAAAAAAAAAAAAAAAAAAAAGTGGTTTAGTTTGGAAAAATTTCATCCTGTCAGCTTTTGGCTCTTTCATGTGTCTGTGGCTTGGGCATACATTTAATGATCATACCTGAGAGCGGATTTTTAATGCTGGTCCGAGTTTTAATCCCATTGTATCCAGCAGATGTTCCTCTGTTAGCAGTGGGAGGGTTTCTCCATCAATAGCGTGGTCTTTAAATGTCTGATGAAATGATAAAACACATCATGGTATGCTAAAACAGACTGGTTGTTTTTTATGCTTAATACTGAGACGCAGAGAATAAAAGGAGGAAATAATTTTAGTGTTTTATCTTCACATTTATCTCCTAACTGCACAATGAAAACTATTATTAAATTTGTAACTTCATGACAGCCAGTTACCCTCTCTCATTTACATTTGTTTGATGACCTTTAAATCTAGATGGTCCTAAAGACCTGGAAATGTGATGAATTTTTATGATCACCTGGGCATAATCTGAACATCCTGGGAGGCTGACAATGAAGTTGTGCACATCATCAACAGTCCACTTGCGAATGTCTTCAATGGAAGAAATGTCTTCTCCATTCAGGATCAGGCCATGTGCTCCTTGGAGGAGGAAACACAGAAGTTATGTTCATAGAATTTTGCTGGCAAATCAGGAGGAAATGATTGTTAACCTGAGAATTTTTACACATCTCCAGAACCCGATATACTAACAGGAGTGTGTAGTCACAGACAGATGCAGGAGTCCTTGGCACAAAATCACCAGGTAGTCAGTAGTACCTGGTTCTGGAGGGATTTTTTTGGATGGTTTGTTTGTTTGTTTGTTTACTGCTGGCACTGTACCTTCTATTCACTACACATACAAATGATGATGCAGTAGTTCCTCTAATGAATATATTGTCCAATGCTTTTGATTCCTTAGACTTTACTGTTACTTTAATTTTCCTAATATTTCAGTAGAACTGATCCAAGCCTTTGCTAACCCATAGTGCCTATGAGAGTTAAGACATATAATAAAGTTATGGGCTATAGGGAGAGACTAACTCACAATTTCAGGCAGTAATTTGGTTAATTTTTATTGATATTCCTTTTTAAAGCAGGAATTGAATACAGTTATTACTGTTTGCAGCATATGAATTCTGCATTTAGTTGCAATGACTCTACCATATCAAACATTTGCTTTAAACAGGGGGAAGAAATAGGAGACCAGATCAATAAAACCAAATTATATCACCATGCCACTCTAACTGCAGTCTGGAAATCTGACAAACCTGTAGGTAGCAATGGGTTGTTGGGTAATGGAAATCCATATGGTAATGCTGAGAATGGGATTGCAGAAGGGTACATGTACTTGTCATCAAAAGCAGCACAGGAGCTATTGGCTTCCTTCTCATTTGTGTTGCTGCAGCTGTTGGTTTCAGTAGAAATTTCATGAGTAGCACAGTTTTTTCTCAAGCTTTGTTCAAACTCTTTACAGTTTTTGGCAACTGCAGATGGCTCAGCCTGGTTTTTGCTTTGCTCGTGTTTGTTTGGTGTCTCCACTTCTATTTCTTTCTTGTCTTCTTTCTCATCATCCACTGCAGCTGAAGCAGGGTCTGTGGATTTGTCATCAGCCTGGCTCTTTGTGCCATTGGCACTGCAATCCGCAGATTTGTGGTTTCCAGCTCTTCTCCCTGGTCGACGTCCCCTCTCCCTTTGCAAGGTGGTGACTGGTGGGTATGGGCTGGTTGCCATGAGCATGGTGTTGCCATGAATTTCATCCAGGGTGGTTCGATGAACGTACAAGTCACTGGGGAGGTGGCCTTCAGGTAATCTGTGCCTGCCACGGAAAGCAACGGGACTAGCTGGCATCCCATGGTAAAGGAAAGGTGCTTCCAGGCCCAGTAATCCTTTCCGATGGGCTTTCTCCATTTCTTTTTGCTGAAAAATAGCACTCATCTCCATCTCCATTCTAAGAGACACACAGAGAACAAGCAGTTAGGGCAGCTCAGTTCCTTCACCACTGCTTTTTTTCAGCACAGGTGAAAACTTAGAGAATTGAAGAGGCAAGAGTACTGCCTGCCTTGTCTCTCCCCTACACTGCTGTGTGTGAGGGCACAAACTGCAAATGGAATGGCAAACCTGGCTGTAGTTTATGTGCTGCCAGATACATATCATAAGCTAAAAGAAAGGGTAGGTAGGCCTCTAGATAATATTTCAGGCAAAACACTCTTATTTGTGTATTGGCAATCCTGACATTATTAGGTGATTATGCTCACTTGGGATTTGAAAAATTGTCTCCAGGTCCTAAGGGTTGAAGACTGAGGAAAATAAGTGAGTTACATTACCAGTCAGAAAACTGTACTGAAAACTGCAAAATTCCAGTGATATTGTAAATGATAAAGAACTAGAATTATATTATCTATGGAACATGTGACATTCAGAGTGAGCTAATGCTAAGTCCCATGAGTAACTCTCCACAGTGCCTGGCACCTGAGCATGGCTCTGAGAGCGTGAAAGGATGATATCTGGGTGGTAAGTGTTCAACTGATCTCCCTCCTTGTGGATAAAGCCGATGCTCCAGAGTCTGTGCCAGATTCCTGCCCCTGGAATAGTGAGTAGGAGGGCTTACCAGTGGGATACAGAGAATACAAGGAGTAGCATTTGTCTCTGCCCTACCAATCTTTCCTGGCATCAGCTCTTTCTGGAGCCAAGCCAGTGACCAAACAGAACACTGGAGCTCTTAGAGGAGCTTTGAGGAGCTCTCAGTGGGATTTCTACATCTTTCTTTGGAGGAGGGCCTGTGAAGTAAAGCACTTTAAAGATCACCAAGATAGCTTTCTTGACACTGCAATGAGGATAACAGTTCAGAGTCTGACTTCTAGAAGAGTGGAAGATTGTTGGGAAAACAGGTTGGGCAAAAGCTATCTATTAAGATTTTTGGTTTGAGGAGGAATTAGTTGATCACTCCATTCAGGGATTTTTCTCTGCCCTCTTTTCATCTTTGCAACAGTCTCTGAATTATTAATTTTCTGCTTTCAGAGATCTGGTGGAAGTGTTTTGTCTGTGTACCATGTCCTTGTACATCTTGCCCAATTGTCATTACTCCCACACAGCTCTTGAAGTGGAGATAAGCAGCAGAAAGCATTACATTCCTGCTTACTCCTCCAGACAAGATAGTCTGTTCCTCTGAGGACTAGACAGAGGGGGATCACTGAGCTTTGGTGTGAGACAGAGTCCCTTGGAGAACAAGGATTTGAGCCCAGGTGTTCAGCAGCACAACTGCAGCAAGTGCAGGAGATTGTCAACACCCGATTTCTATAACAGGTGAAAGGACCAAAGGCAGCTCTAAGGGTGACTGTGCTGCAGTGTGAGTATAGTGGAAAAAAACTGAGGTAAAACCTTATCTCACAGATTTAGGGTGATTTTTTTGTGTTAGGGTTTTACTGGTTTTGGTGGACTGAGGGAAGAGCCTGAGCAGGTGGGACTAGCACTGGTGTGACTGAGACTGTATGTGATGGCTGTGCTTGCTGCTAGTGGTTTCACTTGTTTTTCTCATGGTTTTTTCCGTGTGGCAACAGCTAAGGAAAATGCACTACTGATGCAAATCTTGTGCTCTGAGGAGTTCAATAATCAAGCTAATAATTGAGCTTTGTTGACTGAAAAGCTCAGAACAATTCTGTCATAATTCTCCTCAGATACCTATTCATAATTTATCTGTTCTTTGCTCTTAGTATCACTGTGTGAGGGGTGCTACCACTGAGTCCTGTGCTGCAGCCTAGGGAGTTCTGCTGCAGAAATAGTGTGACTGGGAGGGAGGGCACTGGTGGTTACTCAACCAGCTACTGATTATACTCAAACTGGAAGAAGTAAGTGGACTTTCTATAATCACCCTGATGTTCAAACTATTTGGCAAACTAGGAACGCTGCCCACCCTGATGGGGTGGAGACATAGATAATCATCCCAAGGGCCCAGCTGTAGAGCCTTACAATGTTGTGGCTGACAGCATACAGCTGTAAGGGTTGACTGTTTCTGAATCTTTGTAACTTCAGGGTGTCTGGATCCAGAGTTCAAGGGCTGGGGCTGGAGTTTGTTTGTTTCCTGAACCAAGCCAAGGGATTTGATTCTTTTTCTTATATCACTTTAAGACTAAAAGCAAAATAGGGGCAAGCAGAAAGTTCTGTAGCTTCAGGCCTTAAGAGATAGTCAAGGGCCCTCTGCTTCTCTGGATGACTTGAAAAAGTATCTCAATCACTGTAAATAAAAAAAATGTGTGATTTAGTCGTTACCAGCTGCCTTTGCTGCCCTAATCCTGGCAGGCACTCAGAGCAAAGCTTGCTATTGATTACCTGGCAATATTTTGCTTTTGAACCAGTTCCTGTCTTCTGGCCACAGCTTCCATGGATTCTGGTTGTAGAAAACTGTATCCTTAAAAAAGAGGGGGGGAAAAAATGAAGTCTTTAGAATTTACTTGTTTCCTCAAGCAAATGCACAAAACCCAAAGCAATGCAGAGACACTTTAAAAAACTTTTTAATACTTCAACTATGGGCTTCGCCAGGAAGCAGATATGACTTTAAGTTAAATTCTATTTGTCGTCATTGCTTTTTTGGGAATATGTACGAGAAACATGAAGTCCAGCATTAGGTGTTTTCAGGATCACATCTGTAGTTAGGAATATCTGCCATTATCTGTGAAGGAAGGAGACAGTAGGATGGTTTTAGTTGGTGACTGAGGTCTTTGAAGTACATATAGCTGCTCAGAATATAATAACCTGCTCCTTCAAGACTGTTTTCAGCCTGGAGGATGTGTAATTTTAAATTACATTTCCTCTTGAAGGTATCTCTTATTTGAGATCCACGTTAGGGTGGGGGAAATGCCGAAGCCAGAAATTCTTCTTTATAAATCATGACACTGAGAATTCCTTCACTCATCTCAAAGAAGGAACTCATAAGATCACTGTGTATAAAATGATATGTAAATTTATGTGCAGCATGACCTGAGTGATATCCAGCCTTCCCCGGGAGCTGTGCCCTGTAATCTTGAACCTTTATTAAAAGGACCTGTAGCTGGCCTACAGGAGTAAGGTGGCATGTGATATTATCATTAAAAAATGTGATCAGTATAAAGCAGCCAATCTCACACAAGAGCAAGAGTTAAATGTAGTGTAAAAGTGTTGTTGATTGGGCTCATTTGTTTATCTACAGCCTTGTTTTTTGAAAGGAAAATGCTTGGAAATTACAAAAAGAAAAGGGGAATAGAAGAACATGAAAATTACTTTGAAAACAGTGTATTTAACGAAATGGATTTGTTTAGACCTAAACTGGTGCAGTTTAGGTTCTCTGGTGGACAGGCTGTTTCCATTCAGTGAGACTTTTTCTAAACAAAGTAAGCTGTTATCGACACTACCAATAACCCAGTGGAAAACCAGTAGGTGCAGTTTGCTCTCTCAACTTCCATGATCTCGCTTTTCAGGATGCACCCGCTGCTTCCTTACCTGGGCCTGGGTAAACTCGGTTGGACAATATGTTTGGCATGTTCGGGTGCTGTGGGACTGTGGGTCCGAGGTGGGAGGATATGTGGATTTGTCTGGGGTCTGCTGAGGCCATCATTTCAGTGGAAGGTAAGAGATCTCTGGGAAGGAAAAAACCCAGCATTGAGATACACATAGGACGTTGTTTAGTTAAGAATAATCAAAGGTGTGTGCATGCCAGGGACAGCACAGTCCCTGCTGACTGCAGTACCGTAACAGAGAAACGGTGCCCGGTACCTGTCGACCAGTCGCGGCTCGAAGTGGGCAGGGATCGCCTGCACCCTCTGCTGGCCCGGCGCCATCAGCTGGGGGTTTACTGCCATCAGCTGATTCCTCATGAGCATCTCCTGCCGCTGCCGCAGCTCTGACACAAAGCAGGCACAGTTCTGGGGTCAGTGTGCTAACTTAGTAAGTAATTTTGTCTGCACTATAACTTTACCAGAAATAATGGCTTTTGGGTTTTTTTTTCCCCTCAAGTGCCAGCATTTCAGTATGAGTTAGCAAATAACACTTTTCTGATTTTTTTTTTAAATAACAGTAACTAAAAAATACATTTCCACTGTCACCATGAACTACTTTGTTTACATAATGTAAATTTATACAATCAAACTGCATTAAAAATAAACAAAGATGTGCACAGTCAAGTGTACTAAAGGACCATTTATAATGAATAATAATTCACATGACAGTATGAAATAGAAAAAGCCATGAATGTTAAGTTATCTGCTTGAGAGAGTTTTAACTACTAATATAGTTTCACTTTTAGAAAAATCTTATAAGCTGGAACCTGCCTTGTCATGAAACAGCAGCTCTAGAAAGAAGAGCCTGCAATGGTGAGCCAGAACATCATAGTGTCCAGCTGTGGCTTTTGTTCCTAAATTCTTGTGTGACCTTCACTTGTCTTCCAGATGTTTAGCATCTCTTAATCAAATTCTGAATGCCAAGACCCCCCGTGTTAATTACCTTAAGAGAAATGTTTGTGCAGTTACTCCTAAGATAAATTTGAAATACCTTTTAAAGACATCAAACCTCTTGCTGTCTGATTTTTGCATGTTATAGAGGAATTAACAATCCTACAAACACATGTAGCTGGGTTCCTCCCTGCTCACCTCCTGCTGCCATGCCACTTGCTAATCGGTACAGGTGCTTTTCCTCCAGTGTTCCTTGTTCCCCCAGGATAGACATCTTCCTCAGGTGCTCCCGTGGGGTCATGCTGCAAGGAGACAGCACCAACCTTGCTGTTGTAAGGAGCTGAAACAGCAGGAGCAAACAAAAGAATGACATTCAACAACGTGAGGGACAAAGCAGATTATGCCAGTAATTTCTCAGATAAGCAGGTGGTCCTGCCAGTCACAGCTGTATCCTTCAGTGCTTGTGACTTGTACTGTTTTCCATATAGGAACTTTCAGTTTTCAGGGCAATGCAAATGTTGCCCTTGCTTACACTGAGTTGCTCAGTGTCCTTGGATCTCACAATGCAAGGAAAGTCAGGATGTTGGGAAACAGCAGCTCAAAAGGATGTAATTAAGCCAAAGCCTTTGCCTGCAATATCACAGCAGCCCTGAGAGTAGTGATGTGCACATTTAGAAAGGCAGGTGTCTTTGGGTTGATTAGGGAATTGTAATAGTTTTGAGCCCTCCCTTCTGTAAACTAAGTGAAACAGATGGAAAGAAATGGTAGAAATAAGCTGTTCTAAATTACGTCAGCCCCTTAAGGCTGCCAAATGCAGTAAAAAAAGGTAAAAGAACATGCTTTGCAGTGATGAAAACAGTGATAAAACAAATGAGACTCAGATTAATTACCCATATATGCACAGGCAAATAAAGCCAGATGAAGAGTAGAAATGTAGACTAAAAACTAATACGCTGTAAATGCATAGCTGAGTAGCTGCACTGTCATAGAGGTGGATTGTGTGAGCATTTCCAGATCTGTCCAAAGAGGAAGGTGACCAGATTAAAAGTGATTCTGATACCAGTGGAATGAACAACCACAGTATGCCCTGCTCAGGATTTTAGGGGAATAATCTACAGCAGGATGATTTGTGCAGACAGGTCATAAAGGAAGCAAGCCCTGTAACCCAGGGCCTGAATATTAAAAAGTTATCCTGTGTGGAATGCTGGAGTTGGCACAGGGAGCAGGCCAGCGCCAAAGGCAGCAGCAGGGGCATCTGAACAAACATTCATTCAGACTTGCACAGGAAATGATTGATTTTTAATTTAATTTATTTTTTAAAGTAACTTGAAAATAAGGACTTGAACTTCCATCCACATATAGCTCTGATGAAATAGATTCTTCCTGTCTTCTGAAAGAGGGAAGATGTAATGCTTAAGTGTTCTCATCCTGTAGATGGAGAGTTGCAGTTCCATGGGTTCTACCAGGATTTGATAGAGGAAATAGTGAGGGAAATGCACAGACAGGAGCATAGTTCATTATCCAAAAATCAGATGGAAACCAAATCCCATATTTTGTTACCCAAGCAATTTGTAAGTTAGATGAATCATTATAACTTCTTTTATTGTCTTTGCCCTATTGATGAGTTTAAAAAGCATTAAGGGAAAGCTATCAATCTAATTCACATTTCTCAGGAATTTACAATTTCCTTTTTATGGTGAAGATACTTGGTCAGCCTCAAAATGAGTTTTCCAAAAGGGAGACAAGTGAGTTGTTTCAGCCATTCAGACTGAGAGTAGAGGCTGCACTTGGGCCACACCGCCGGTGCTCTCTCAAAATAAAAAATTCTTTACATTTGTAAAGGTAAATGCTGGATTCTGTGTTGGCCAAGATTCAGTTTTCCTGGCAGCAGACATGCTGTCAAAACCAAGACTAGCACCACATCCTTTGTTCCTGACATATGTATTATGCAAACATGTGCTGCTGGACATGTTTCCATTTGCCTTTTTTTTTTAGGATACTTTAGACTTAAAGCGATTTAGGATGCTGGGTGCTTCATGAAGAGCATTTGAGCTGCCAAAGTGCTTCTGAGCTGCTAAAGCATTTTAAAGCTCAGTACTAAAGCGATTTAGTACTGAACTAAACTTTTTAGCAGCTCAAAAAATAGGTGGCGACTGAGATGATGGTATTTGCCACACCGTATTGTCCAGCGAGCCATTTAGGTGTTTTCTTTTAATTGACAAATGACTCTGTATTAAATATTGTGCAAAACAAACTGCAATTTTAAACTTCATGCTGACCTCCTTACAGCCTGGCCTTTGGCCTTTGCTGGTGCTCCTGACTAGAGCAACTTGATCTGCCTGAAGATGTCAGTGCTTATTGCAGAGGGATTGGAATAGATGGACTTAAAGGTCCATTACAACCCAAACTATTCAATTATTCTGTGATATGAAGGTGGAAAGAAACCAGCAGAGTTTCAGATAGAATAGAAAAAAACCCACAGGTTTTGACTTTTTTATTCTAGTAAATCAGAAAAAAACCTCTTAAAAGCTAGTATTAACACTGATAAAGTTTTGTCTGTCAGATGACTACCAAGTTGTACCACTTTAGACTTTTAGGAACTGCTAGAATGTGTTAATCTTCTGTTCTTGTCACAGTTGTGAATGCACTGTATTGCAGGGGAAATGTCCCGTGTGGGGAAAAAGACACAGGGAAAAGATACTTTCTTTATCAGGCCTGCCTAGAACTTCCTACACTTTAAAGTGTAGAATCATGGAAAACCTAGTGGGAAAAGACTCATCTTTCCTTACCCTGCCTGTGAGATCCTCCACCCCCACGTGGGATCCCATATGCCCTGCCTGTTGTGACAGACATCTGTCCACAAGCAAGCAGCAGTAACTGTGGTTAGAAACCAGTAGCTCCAGTATCACTGTGGTGTTCTCTGTCCAGTTCCCAAAACAAGTCTGGATTTTGTGTTGGCTGTGAGGTGTGATACAGTGTCTGTTGACAGGCAGTCTCTCACACTGCCTCCCGTCAGAGCTGAAGCAGAAACTATTAAAGAACTTCCTTTAAAACTTTCTAATAAAAAGCGAGGTTTTCCCTGGATTGAAAGCAGAAGCATCCACAGTAGAGTTGATCCATGTTTACTGATAGATGAGTAGTCATTAGATGACCACGATTCACAGAACATCACTTCAGGCAACATCCATTGCTTCAGGCAATGTGCATTACATAAACAACTCATCCTTGCAAAGGTAGATTAGGTGGTCTGTTAATTTGACAGGGAAAAGATACAGTATTGAAAAAAATAATGGAATAATATGACTCGAAATTTCATTGGTTTCTTCTTCCACTGAAGCTGTAGCTTTACTGCTTCCATTGTCCCAGTTTTTGAATCACCATGAGCCAAAAGGAGGATTTCATTCCTTAATGAGGTTTTCACTGGAGTTGCTTTGTGAAGTCATTCTGGTTTTTTTTATTGGTGTGACAGTTAGTCCTTTTTGACTTATCTTGGATTTCTTCTCAGATACATAAAAAATAACTCTGGCATTTGTGATAAAGAGTTGAGATGTTACAGTCTTCTCCAAGGTAAGTGGCAGAATATTAGTTTGGTTCAAATTTAATGCAAAGGACATGTTTTGTATGTATGTGTTACCTGTATTAAATTATTTCTTTATTTCCCTGAATTTTCTGTTCAGAGAAGTATTGAATTGAGCAGATAGGATAAATAGCTTAATAACCTCATATAAAGGCTTGTATGTAACTGTGTCTGGAGGACATAGTGAGCTTGACTATGTTATTTATAACATAAATAATAATAACAATCCATGCTATTCCATTTAGAAAAACACCTGTTTTGGTCACTTAGCTGTGGTTCTGCCTGGCAGGTCAAATTTAGGATACTCAAGGTTCAGACTGTTTTCATAAGAATGAGCATATTAGAAACCACACCAGCAAAGCCTCTGTGAGGGAACAGGGAAAGTATACTTCTGATACATTTATTAGCTGGGATTTGAGGGTAGCTCAAAATCTGGCATCAGGGTTCATATAAATTCATACACACCAGCTGTCCAGCGTTAGATTCATATATGGCTCTGCTCTGATCCTATTGCACAAATCCTGGCTGTACAGCACATTACAGGGATGAAGACAAGTTAATCTCTACCTTTAGAGTCTTACCCTTAGCAAACCCTTCTTGGCAGCAGGCAGAACCACTCACCCAGGACTAATTCTGTCTCAATTTATTAGATGAGAAGTGGCAAGACACGAACTTCATGAACCAGAAGCATTTGCAAATCTAATCTTGCTACCAGGCGGTTTCAAAATGTCCGCAGCGGTCCGTGTGCCCCTGTTATTAATTGCACTGGCAAGATGCAGTATAGTCTTATGTATAATATAGGCTGCCTGGAAGACTTCTTTTCTGATTTAACTGAAGTTAAGATTTCATTAACGAATACTGCTTTTATTTATATCAAGCACACGGAATCAGCATTTTTAAAGTCAATGTTTGGTGTACCTCATCAGTGGCTACACAGACTGTTTGGAAGAAGCTGAATGTTGCATAAAGTGTTCAGTTAATCTGTGTCAGAGAAATCAGTCAAACATATAAACATGTATACGTGACTGAAATCAAACATAGTCTCATTTGCATTTCCATTGGCTTCCTTTTTTTAGAAAAACCTCTCATGATTACTTAAGAAATCAGGTGCCATTAAAAAAAAAATAGATAAATATTCCAATATTATTAATACGCTTAATGTTATTAACTGTAGGATCAAGGGTTCTTGCTCTAAACCTATTCTAAGAGTTATAGAACTAGTGATTGTAATTATTTCAGAGTCCACAGTCACCAAATTAAATTACTTCTGGAAGGCAAAAAAGCAATTGTATTAACATTAAGTCATAGAGGAACAAGTAATATGTCTGCTTAATTGAGGTAAGGTGCCATTGGGGAGGCCGTGGGGCTAAATTCTAATCCTAGGTACGTGGGCACAGACTGCTCAGAGACTGAGATTAGAGTGTAATCCTAAAACTGGATTGAGAACGATACATTCCCTAAAGAAAGGAAAATAACTATATTTATACTCTGTGTGTCTGCCAGAGGAGTTTGCATTGCATGCCTTCACATGGATTTGGAGACGCGGATGTTTCCCCATTATTGGCCCAGCTATTTGGTAAGATTGCAAGCAGCAAGTCGCTCTGTTATTCAAACACCCTGGTCTCAGGAAGTAGTCAAGGTTTAGTATTGGCAAACTCAATCCTTCAGGAACTAAGTTGGGTTCGTAATAGAAGTTTGTCTTGTTCTCCCTGGAATGTCTGGAGGCAAGGGGAAACTTATTCCTTTGTACCACTAAGGCAACAGTGATGCACTGACTAAACCAGGGGTGGGGATGCCTTGTATGGGGGACAAACACACACTGAGATCCCACAGAGCCTACGAGGTGAGAGAGACAGATGGTGGAGGAAAAAGGAGCAGTCCTGCTGTTTGATATGGCACCGGAGGCATATGGATCCGGGACAGGCAGCAGCTGAGGGGGGAACTGTGCTCAGCACTTCTCCCTCTCAGCTCGGCGCTGCAGCCGCAGGACTGGTCTCTGCCGAACCACAGGGCTGACCCTCTTTATTTGTGTTGGTAGCAGCACCCAAAGGCTCCAGCTGGGATCACACTGAGGGCTTTAACTATGCCTCTGAAAAATCTGAGTACAATAACTAGGCAAGAACGAGTGAAAATAGTGGTTGTGGAGGAGGAAGTCTGTGTGCACACAGATGTAACATGGCACACCCGCCCTGGATCCTGGCAAACTGGTACAGGGAGAAGGTGTTTACCAGGAATGGGTCTTTCTGTTACATCAGTAATATACACGGAGATAAAAGCATGCTGTCGTTTGTTTTCCCTGTGGGTTTATTTCATAATTGGGGATGACATTTGAAACATTATCCTCTTGTCTTTGACTCTTTTAGAAGCCTAAAGATTGCAAAATATGGCTTAAGTGGGATCAGTTAAAAGGAAACTAAACTATGTAGTTTTTAACTTTTTAATAATTGTTACTTTTAAAGCTGAAAAAAAAAAAAAAAGTAGGGTTTTTTTTATTTATTTATTTAGCGATTATTTAATAATAGTGGATATGGAAGTCTTGGGATGAAAAGCTTTCTGACCATAGGAGAACAAGGTTGGTACTTCCAAATGAAATGCAGCTGAATTTCAGTTGGATTGCCTCACTTTAACATGAAATACTAGTGCAAATGACAACTCTCCCAGTGCCTAATAAAACCAGGTAGTGGAAAAAAGAAAAGGGTTTTAGGAAGGCTATTTAAAACTCTTTTTATTTAGCAACTCTTTAATTTCACTGGCTAAGTAAGAGTTTGAATCTAGAAAACGTATTGTGAATCCCCAGTACCTGCCCTTTTAGTCAGGATATTAAATACTGCAGCAATATCCCTTGGATTCCCCCAAATCCTCCAGTAAATCAGAGAACTGTGTCTGGTGTGTCTTACACCACTAAGGTAAATCAAGATGTTGTGTGTTTCCCATTATTAATCATTTTGGGTTGGCTTTATTTATTACAAAGCAAGAGACAGTGCATACTCATCTGAAAAAATATTTGCAGGTATGTTAAAATAGATGTAAGTCACACATGTCAGATACTAAACCCTCTATTATTTCATGAATTCATGTATGAACCCATGGGGTTTAATACAAACCTTTCTCCCCTATGAGATTAACATGTGAAATTGCACACCTGAAGCTCTAAACAGACTCTGAAATCAACATCTCAAACAGACTGAGCAATTTCAGCTCCATTTTGAAGGATCAGACCATGATAAAATTACTTGAGTTGGGATTGCCTCCCTCTCTCACTCTTTCCATAGCTCTGGGCCACCGCGGAGATCTGGAAATTCACATATTCTGTAACTAAGGAACTGGAATTTTTAGCTGTGAAGGCAATATAATAGTGCCCAAGCCTTTCTCAGTCTCCAGCTAATTCCATGTACAGATTCAGATAATAACAAAATGTAAGAACTCTTATTACATTATGGTATTATTTTAAAAAAATATATCCCACGGAATACAGTGGTGTTCCACAAGCTGCCAGCCCTGGGGTTTGTTACGATGGCTACACACACAGGCAAAGTTTTCATTGGGTAAATCTAATGTGGGTTCATCAGACTAAATGAGCCAAATATATCTGCGTGATGGTGGTCTTGATTAATTCTGATTGAACACTGATTTAGAAAACCCACTGCTCCAGGAGGTAACTGTAAAATGTTGAGGTTTTCTATTGCACTTTTAAAAGATAAATTAGCACAAAGATTAAGATNAGACAAGACAGTGAAACATTGGTGCGTTTATATTAAGCAACACAATCTGTATCCAAAGTTTTCTAGAAAATAACTAAATATGCAATGACAAGCCTTCCCAAAGTAAAATCCTTCATTTGTGAAATAGATCTTTGAATATTTCTAAAATTATAAAGTTTGTCATAAAAAGTACAGCATTTGCACCCAAATATGCAGAATTATTTACCCATAGGAATACATACAGCAGATCATAATATTATAATCAGAATATAGCTAATCACATACTTTAGTTTTTCTGTATCACCCCTGTCTATTCCTTTACTCTCTGCACTCCAGTGCTGCTCTTACATAAAATCACCATGAACAAGTTTGCTTTGATCTGCTCTGTTTCTGTTGCAAGATGAGTCTTTCCTATCAAAATCTGAAAAATCATACACCTCTTGGTTTTGCTTAATAGGTGTTGCATCACCATTTACATTAAAAACCAGCACTTTTTATTTCATTTATACTTACATCTATTGTGCAGACCTTAGTTTTGGGTAAAATGAAGACACCATGAGCATCCAAGAGTGTGTGACTCTGCTATAAGTCTTCCTTTCAGGACGCCTCAGTAATGTGTTTGGCAGCTTTTAAAACACATCAAGATTAACATGTCAAAAACTGCCTTAACTAACGCTGACTTTACTTTAAATACAAACTGAACTTGTCTTGATTAGCCCTCATCCCTGCTCCTAAGCCCTCCCCACTCTGACATCACAAGCTCTTCTCCAATACCATCCCCTAACCAGGCTGTAAAAACATAATTACATGAAGAGCACTACACTGAGCTGATAAACCTATTTCACATTTAACCTGCTAAGCCGTTGTTAGCTTTTAAGATGCTTGATGCGTTCACTTAAAATCTTCCTGTTCCAACAAGAAATATGAGGGAAGGTTTGCAGTTGCCTGGCTCTCACTGTTGTGTTACCAATTCATACTGATTTTTAGGAAAGGTGTGGCTCTGACCACTGGTAAGCAGTTATCCCAGAACTGTGCTATCCCAGAACTGTGCCTTCGATTGGATTGGGGGGAACTACTAGGTGGAAATCCTGTTAAGCATATTGTGAGCCTAACACAGGGATCAGATGGTTATACTGCTCAAGCCGGCAATTTACTGTTTAATTCTCACTGGCTGTGAGTTGGCTCCCAGAACCAATTCCTAGAAATGGCAGGTTTTGAAATGTCAGGGAGTGCTTCGTTTCTTCCAATATCCGTGTCAGCTGATGGTACATCAGGGCTGATGTTTGTTAATCCTTCGTCACCTGCCCAAAGTTCATCAGGTGCTCATTGCAACAAAAAACTGTCCCTTGTCTGCTCTCAAGCATTAATACCTAAACCTGGAGAAAACGGGTTCATTTGCTCTCAGGGTAGTGTTGTTGTTAGCAAAGGGTTGTAATTCTGCTATAGTTCAGCACACCCTCACAGAAAACAAACTATTTTTTTATCATCTAATACAAAATGCATATATAACATCTAGTGTGGGGGTTTATTTTGTTTTAGGTGACCATGACACTCCAAGTATTTTTGTTGCAAATGCCATCATGGCTCTTTTGTTGCTGCCTGGACCTTCCTTATAGAGAAGAAAATCACACCCAGATACATTGTTTAAAAAAAAATTCCAGTACTAGGTTTTAAAATTTATTTTAGGACTATCTTTACAAAAAATTATTTAGAGCCCAGCTAAAATAAGCAGAGAATAATTTTCATGTGGTTGTCCAAATGTTTGCGTGTGCGGGCAGATGAGGAAGCAAAGGAGCATTCTAGGCTTAAAGATAATTAATGTTCAGCTTGTGTTCAGTCCAGTCCACTCAGTCTGTAGCTCCCTACAGAAACCTGTGACTTGATATGTAACCAGTAGATACAGCATTGAAATAAGTTCCTCTGTTGAGATCTTTCAAGATAGTCTGGATGAGGGTGAAGCAAATTCTTTGTAAGATATGGGGTTGCTCAAATAAATTAAAAGCAAAGTCTTGCATCAGCATCCATTTTTCATCAGATGTTTTAATCCATGGGAATCACATTTCAGGAAACCACAAAAAGTTTAATACCAGGAAAAATTACTTCCTGAGGTAGAAACAAACCCAGCAATATACTAAGGATATATATTTATTTTTTCCTGTTTTATCTAATGAGGGAAGTTTGGAGAGAGAGCAAAGTGCTCCTCAAGATCCCTGGCATTCAGCCCTTGGTTTCTGGCACAGAAGCAGGATTGCTGTGTGCTGCAGTGAACTGTGACAAACACAGTTCACAAAGATGCTTCAGTGGTCCCTGTCCAGAGAAGACCAAGTTGTTCTTGACTGGATTTTGCAGGCATCAGGCAGGACCGTGTTTCGGAATCATGCAGTGGTCTGCCTGTCTCTCAGCATTCCTGTTCCTGCTGATTGGCTTCACCAGCACGAAAAATGGCAAAGCAGCAAAGGAGGGACAGAGAAGTAGGAGATGAGTTGTGAGTAGAATAAGGTAATGTAGAGCTTTGGGCAGCTTAGGTACTATTCTAAAGCTGAATTAAGAACAAGGAGACTCTCTAAATTAATTTCAAAAGAAATGTCAACTACTTCACATCTTTCACAATTCCTGAAGTACCAGAATGGGTTATCAGTGTGGACTCAGCTCCTTGCACTAAGGTAGCTATAGTCTTACCATTGTCACTAGACATTTTACCAGCACTAATTTCAGTCAGAACGTTTCTTGGTTCCCTTTTGATAAAATCAATGACAGACATGGCTCAGCTGATAGAATGTATCAGTCTTCAAAACTGGAAGGCAAAAATCGTATTAGATAATTTTATTACTGGTTTGAGAATTATGCTGGTTATCAAAATGCAGTGCTGGAGTGGATTTGTACAAGTAGAGAACCTGCTAAACTAGAATCTAAGCAGATTCTAAAAGTGCCCATCTTTGGAGTTCTCCTATTCTAAATTCATACTGACAGGGTCAGCAGATATTCGTTGGAAAGGGAACAGGTTGCAACATGCTTGGTTGTTCAATGGAAAAGCTTTATATTTACCACAGCTCTTGAGAGAAGTTTGGAGAGACCAGGTGGATTACACAGCTGTCTCATTCCCAATGGAATTTTGGGAATTAATCAGAGAGCCAAACTTTGGACAAAAATGAAGCTACTGAATTTTGTTTATTGTGGCTGATCTCAATTCCAAAAGCCAGTGAGTGAATCTCAGTGATGAAATATGGCAAACCATTAAGATCCTTTGGAAATAAATTAACCAAATGTATGTGGAAAGAAGATCAGATTTGATGTGTCCCTGAATCAAAATGGCTGGGAAGGTCTGGATTTAAAACCATACACGCTGAGGTTTCAAAGACCTGATTTTTTGTTTGGTGAATATGGTGTAAAACAAGACTGACAAGTTTTGGTCAAGACTTTGAAACTGGCCATGTGCTGAAAGAGCAAATCAGTTGATAAAATTAAATTGCCACTTCCACTCATACATACCAGAGGGAGTGGAAGCTGCACTGTGTCATATTCGCATAGTTTATGGAATTTCACTCTGGACATGCCTTTTTATATTGGAGTAATAATTAACAAAGAAAATTATGACAAAACACACACTTAATATGTTTAATTAAACCGTTTTATGGCAGATATCTTCATATTTGCCTGTTTAGCCATTTTTCCCCATTACCCTGTGTATGGATTTAGAGTTTATTTTGAGCTAACTTCTGAAATAACAGCCAGAGTACAGGGAGCATGTGCTGTCATTTAGGATTACCCTAAAAATGCTTTACAATCAGCTCCTGTATCAGCATAAACTTGGTCTCCCTGGCAGCACATATGCAGGTTGAAGTTCCACACAATGCAAAGGGGAGTTTTGGTGAACTATCCAGCCCCATTGTACCAGATGGTACCTAATGGAAGTACCACTGATCCTTTGACTCTGTTGATTTGTAATTAGGTTTTTAGTAATTAATATAGTTTGCAGGCCTTGCATGAACTCTGCAGATTGCCCATTCATGTAAATGATTAACTGAAAGGGGATTAATCCTGGCATAAGTTCAACCAAAAAGAATTTTCCAGACTGAAAATCTTCTCCATTAGTTTTGTATATTGTACTTGAGAATGAAACAGTATGTTTCTATCTGTGTAGCTCCATTTAAAAACAAATAACTCGATATCAGAGTGTTAAAAGTGTTGCATTGAGGATATAAATATACATTTGCTGCTATAGATCTTTTAGTCTTTAATTTAATGGAATTCAAAAGACATATTCAATATGAATTATTAGCTGGAAAAATCTACTTATTGTTGGTATGTGTGCAGTCTCTTCTGAAGGATTTTATCTGGCCCTAAAGCTGATCCCTGCTGCTCTGCCTATTGCCTGGATGTAAAGAAAGTCAATGCCAAATTAGTGGATGACACAGACATTGTGGCACAGCTTCAATATCAGCTGAAGGATTCCCAGCTATGTAGGCAAGGCTGAATTTATGAGAGATCAGAGGATGAGTGGAAGGGACAGAGAAGGAGAGAGGGGATGGAGAGGGCTGTGGAGAGCATGGTTGGATGTACGTGGCTGGGAAAGATGAGGGCAGTGAACCTGGTGCTGGATCAGACCACTCTTCCCCCATGTCCATTTGGCAGCAGCTTCTGGCACGTGTGTTCTGAGTCAGCACAGCCCAAGAGTGAATCACCTGGCACTGGCCAAGTCAACCGCAGAGCAATAAATGTTTTTCCACCCCCAGCAATTTCCTGGCCCATGAAACTACCCCAGCTTCATGGGGGCAACAAACTGGGCCAAGCAAGAGAAGCCCCTGGAGGCAAAGCTGGGGAAGGGAACTGCCATGGAAGCAAACAAAGGTCACAGTGTTACTGTGTGCTACAGGACTCAAAATTTCAGAAATCCCTAGCAGATAAATACCCAAATCATTAAATTCTATAGAAATCCCTGGTATAACTGCAGTGTTTGTGAGGCAGCAATGATGGGTTTAGTCCAGTGTGTTTAGATTCTGCATTATTTTAACCAGATGCCTGGGGCTTTGTTTTCCTTAATGGATAATAAAAGTCATCCCAAACAGAGTTGCTACTTTGCTTGGGTTTCATTGAAAGAGACACTCCTAAAGGGAGAGGAAATCCCCAAAATGATACTTGGTGATTAAGTACATAGAATATAGGATTTCAGTGTTTGCAAATCCTTTTTTTCAAATGAACTTGTGGCACTAATCCTCTAATGGCATTATTTCTTTGGAATATATGCCGGATTAAGGAGTCACAATGAGGCAAAGTACAAAAATCCACATTAATCTCTCACTGATGGGTGCTGTGTGGGATGCAACTTTAACTGTTTTGTTCCAAAATTGGTTCTGTTCCTAACCTTGCCCCAGGTCTAGACAGAGGGAAGAGTAGATATAAACAATTGTGACACTGAGCACCCGGCAGATGGTCACAGACCATTTAACTGGATAGAAAGGGGAAGGCGTTTATAATTTTTAAACTCCAAAAGCTCAGCCTGCCCTGTGCTGCCCATGACATGCTGCAGGAAGCAGACACAGGTCTGGAAGGCAGCAGCAGGACACCTGCTCTGCAGTGTGTCACACAGGAGACAGACACAGCAGACACAGGGGCCTGGCTGTCGTGGTATATCATGAATTCACAGCCCAGCCTGGGCCTATGGCAAAGCACTGCTTATGTTTTCAGCCCAGTGCAGCCACCTCACCCTTGTTTACCTGCTTTGTTTTGGGATAACCCTGTTGTCCTTTCTTCCCTCATAGCTGATGCTTTCTGGGAAGAGAAGACACTGTGAAACTGCATTTCCCTTCTCATTGAGTTACAGGGAGGCTGTCATGGTGCTGTGAGGAATGGTCACTGTCACTCAACAGCATCACGTGGTGAAAGGATTTCTTCATGGGCAGCACATCACCTGAAATACTGATGTCAGTGTGTGTTAGCCCAGCCTACCCATTGTAATTAGTCCTGAGCTTGCTTAAGGATTTCCCCAGTTTCGGGGGATGGAGATTATCAGATATTCCCATTCCATGTTCTCATTGAACTGCAGTGGGCATTGAGTGGCTTGAGCCAGGAGATCCTGGCACATATTCAACAGTACAGGTTGCTTTGTCTCTGCTTCATCCCAGGTCACTCACAGGTCAAGCACAAGAGCTGCCAAATCCAACAAGTTCTTTACCAACACAAATAATTGAGATTTTCCATAGTCTGCATAGCTGAGATGCCTGAACGTGTGAAGTGAAATACCACACAGGGATTGATCCTTCCTGGTGGATACAGGACTGTAGTGAAATGCTAGTTTCACAAAGTGGGACAGGACAGCCACTCCTGGTGTCAGAAAACCCTAAAACCAACTTGGAGATCCTTTCTGTTCAGGAATAGAAATCTGCCTTCCATTCCTGCAGGGGAAAATGGTGATCACAATGGTTTTGTTCATTTTTACCTGCTGTAAATGTTTCCCATTGCTGTACTTCTCATTGGCAAGATGTTCACTTTAAGTTTTTCTACTCATAATTTTATCCCGTTGGCTCCTTGCAGCACCCTGTGCCTCATTCCACCCTGCGTGACTCATTTGTGCAGTGACACACTGAGTCAGGCCTGTCCTCATGGCTGGTGTCTGCTCAGCTGCTTGCAATGGAATCGTTAGTTTTGTTTACCAGCTTTATCATCCCCCGCCAAAATCACTCCAGTTCCCATATGGCTTTAGTGTGCACATATCCATGGATGGCCCCTTGTGTTTGAGGAAGTGTAAATTGCATTGCAACAGGTACAAAGGCAAGCAGGAAATTATAAGGGAAATTAAGAGTTTGTCACATGAGGGGAGACAAGAATAGTTTGGCTCATTTAGGTTACAAAAGGGAAGAACCTCACAGGTTGAAAAGGATTATCAAGGCTAAAGAGATTCAGCATAGATTGCCATGATATGGCTAAGGTAGGAGTTGTAAAATTCTCCATCATGGAAATCAGACTTCAGGGCAGACAGATAAAAAAAAAGGTATGATGAAGTTTGAAGTATATATAGGATGTCTCCAACGATTGCATCGTACTGTTGTGCCATGATGATGCCCACAGGCAGATTGCAGTGGATGGTGCAGTCTGATCTCTTCTCTCGTGTGTCCTATTGCCCCAAAATGAACAGGAGTGCCCTGGTCTTCTGTATCTCTTTTCCTTACTGAACTGTGCGACATCCTGCTGACAGCAGGGCTCTGCTGAGCCTCCAGCACTATTTCTGACCAGTATGGACAAAAGGGGTGGGAAAACAAAGAGCTTTTCTTCAGGTAGTCTTGTAACCTGATCTACAGGGTGACTCAGCCCCTTCCGACAACAGCTGTCTCAGGGAGGTGCAGTGGTTTGGGTGCAGTATCGAAGGCTGTGCTGCCACTTCCTGATTTCTGCCTTGAGAGCGATCTCAGCTGGGACATGATCGGAGCATTTAAATGGACTTCTCCACTCCCCGCAGAAAGCAGAAGCCAGGGACAGCAGGCTGACACTGGGATACCGTGCAGAGGAACAGTGGCACTGGGAGAGAGCCCACACACCACTTGTGCAGAGCTGCTGCTGTCAAACTGATGAAGACAGAAACTGTGAGAGAAAACTACACGAAAAGTTCCTGTTAAGGAGAGGAGTGAGGTTTTGTTTGCATGCCATGCCTCACCTCTTCCTGCAAGCCCTGAAAGTGCTGTGAAACAGGAAAAAAATCCTCAGGAGAACCAATGGAAAAGACAGGTATGTTCATTCTCTGTTTAAAATAATACTATTCAACAGCATGAAATCACAGCCAGGGTAAGCAGGATTGCTCTACAGCACAGTAACTGTGCATGTACATCTAGGTACATTGGTTTGTATCAGTTTTGTATTTATAAGAAATACAGCTGTGACAACATATTAAGAGCCAGACTTTAAACAATGCATCAGCTTTTTGTAAGTGCTCTGCTCTTGAACACTTGTATCATGGCAGAAAACTTCCAACATAATATGAAGATTTACATACATATATGCACGTCAGTATATATACCCACATTTTTATACACACACGAAGTGTATGTATATAAAAATTATATTTGCTTTATTTTTACATTTCCCCCCGACTCACCCTTTGCTATAATAACATGATAACTATCTGTGTGGGTTCCTGATAGACCATTCAATTAATGTTTAGAGGAAAAACAAAGCAGCTTCAGAGTCACTGGCTGATGCTATAGCTTGTGGAGCATAGAGAGAAATAAGGAAGTAATGTATAAATTATAGAGTCAAAATTTACTTTGCCTGTGAATTAGTCATTGAAACTGAGGTCACTGAGCTGTTCCAAACAATCTCTTGGGAATTTGTTTTCTTCCAGCAGTGACACACTCCCAGTGTCCACAGCTATGATACCTGGTTGGTTTTGGCACTATCACTTCAGCTTTGCTCTAAGGTTATTGGGGTTTCGTTTGCATGTTCCACCCTGAGCCTGGGCCTGTTGACATTACTCAGGCAAGGATGTCCTTGTGCTCCCTGTGGCACACCTCTTCCTCCTTCTCTCACCTTCCTGACTACCAGACTGGCCTTTGACATGAAAAATTACTCTGGTGTCAAATGTTACCTGACATCCCCTCAGAACAGGGACATCTCAGCCTTGCTTATTCACTGAGGCCACAAGACTGTGAGCTGAACCTGGGGATTAAATGCCAGGGGGAGCAGCAAGTTAGTCCTCAGCACTGTCTGGCCAGGGGGGTGGCCTTGGGGGCAGTTTGCATTAACAAGGCAGCAGAGAGTGATACGTGTGCCATCGAGGACTGAGAGCATTGAGTCTGCTCTGCCAACACTGAGCACTGTCAGTCTGGTCAACTAAACAGTGCTGTTCTGTTATTAGCATGAAGGCAGTGGTGGCAAGTTCTCAGTGCATCTGCCATTATGAAAGAAGGTAAGCAAGAGTGAACGTTACTAAAGCTAATTCTATGTCTGCTGATCCCCTGAAAGATGACATGCTGAACTGCCAGGAGAAGCATGAAAAGGACATCCCAAAGAGTTCCCCGTTTGACTTTGTTATAAAACAGTTGCAAGGAAAGAGTTGTGCTCCTGAAAAAACAAAAGAGCAGCCTTCAGCCATCAAAAAATTCTTCAGGGGCTTCGACTTCGGGAAATTTGAAGACAAGGACAGAAGGGAAATTGAGGAAACAGAAATAAACAACACTGGAGCTGATGATCAAAGTGAGAAGGAAGATCTCTCTGTAGAAGGTAATGCCTTTACAATAATGAAATATATGTGCATGTGTTTATATTTTAATTTCATAGAAAATCAGTTGCTTTTTCCTGCTGCCCAAAATTCTGTATTTGCTCCCTACACTTTATCTTTTAACCAGAATTTACTTCTGATCAGAACATTATCAAGGATGTACCCTCTAATTTGATAGGTGCCAAGTGAGGAGTAAGATCCATGTTGCTGAGGAGGGATAAAGGTTTTGGGTGACCTCTCTCTTGGTCTCCAATGGGAGAGGTCAGTGCTGAAGTCAGCCCATTAGTTGCAGAGCTTATTTGGTTTCAGAGCCAAGCTTTGAGCAGTAGCTTGGCTTCTTGTATTTAAGATGGGTGTTTGTCCATCCTGCTGCTGAAACAGTCTGAGGACAAGAAGAGCAGATGTTTCCTTCCACTTGGCACCGGGGAGGGGGAGGGGAAGGGAATGGGAATTCACCATGTGTGTTATTTTGCACACACAAGAATATTCTTTACATCCACACCAGAGAAAATGAAGCTATTTTTAAAAAGATGCTGGAGGGTGAGGGTCAGAACCCCATCCTTTGTCCTAAGGGGTTTTGGTCGGTTTGTGGAAACAATGAGATGACAACTGCTGAGAGTGGGAATTCTATTTTGTGTAATTTTTCACCACCTTTTTTTCATCTCTAGGCATTAGATGAAATTACTGATTTATTAAAGGGTTTAGCAATGAATGTAAATGCAATTTTCCTTGCTGTACAAACTGCATGGAAGAAGGAGGTTAGTGAGTGTTGCTTTGCAAAGCCCAGAAAAGCAGAAACTGCCTCACACAGATGATGCATGAAGCTGAGCACAGGCTGTCATGAAGGAAGCAGCACAATTGCAGGGCCACTGGGTGCTGAGGGATCAAGCACAGACTGTACTGCAGCAGTGTGGCTGCAGTGCAGGCACAGCAGTGGTAATACAGCTGCTGCATCCCAAATTGCTGCAGTTCAGAGTTTTGCATGAATTTTGTGTCCTTGAACTGGTTTTGCAGTTCCAAACATCCAGAGTCACTGCCATAAGGCAGCATGGAGAGATACAACAGGGGTTTCTTTTCTCACTCTGCATCAGGAGCTTTGTGATTTGATCTATAGTGATCTTATCACTCAGGTTATTGGTCAACACTGATCAAAAGCAGAGCCTGGTTTACTGACAGATTTAATTAATTTCCCGAAGTCTTCCCGTGGCAGCCTCAGGCAGGTTTTACACCTTGTGTTAGTACCAAAGGTAACCAGGCCCTGTTTCTTTGTTGCTCAGATGGACATTCACATCTCATTTCTGAAGAGGAGTCACCATCTGGTGAGCAGAGATTTAACCAGTTCATGCAGAAACTGGGAAAGAATCCCAACAGCAAGAATCTGGATCTAAATAATTGTGCATTAAGTGCAGGAGATATAACAGAGCTAGGTAAACAAACATTTTATTCAACTAATAATTTCACATATTTCTTTAATTGTTATTTGACTGTTCAGTTATTCACTCCTCTCTTTTCCTTTCCCTTTCTTTTAAAAAGGCCTGACTCTATTTAACATTTCATCTGGTGGTCCCAGAGAAATATTAATTAATAAATTACATTAATTATGTAATATATAAATATAAAAATCATACAGGTCTGTGAAGCAGATGAATGGCCTTACAGATTCAAACTACAGATGACAAAACTGAAGTATAAGTTGCCATGGCTTTATAATGCTGTATTGGTAGAGAAAACATCTCTGTATTAAGATTTATTGACATCCAGGGTGGCAGAGACTTCCAAACAGAATATGCTTTTCCTTTTCTTTCCTTACAGCTTCTTTACTGCCATTTCTCCCAGAGCTGGAAGAGATCAGCCTGTCCTGGAATGGTTGTGTTGGTGGGACTTTGAAAGCTCTCACTGTCCATCTTCATCATGTGAACCTGTTAAAAGTCCTTCGACTTAACAACTGCAGGCTGACAGCTGAGGATGTCATCTCCTTAGGTACAGGCTTTCATTTACATTTACTTCCAGACAGCTTGGGGCTAATGTAATCCATCTCATCTCTTCCTACATCCTACTCCTGCTGCTTCCACACTGGGCAATGTAAACTCCTGCTGTGAAACAGTAGGAACTTGGGCTTATGGGTGACCTGACACCTTCAGGTACCTCTGCCGAGTTCATTCCTCAGGGTGTGAAGCATTCACACTCAGAGGGGAAGAGAATCCAGTGCTATTTGCAGGAAAGCATGTTTTCAATTTAGATCAGTATTTTTTTTGCCAACTTTGATATCTAATTGTAGGCAGAAAACTGAAGCAGAGTCAGTCATAGTAGGGTCAGCGTAGGTCTTCAAGCTGTAGGGCAGATGATGCTCATCACACAAACCCCAATGGTCTTTTGGAGGAGGAAAACCAGAAGTGTTGCCTCAGAGCTTTAGGACTTGGATTTTTTGCAAGTCTGAGAGAACCTTATTTCCTCTGTTTACTTATTTCCTTGGAGTGCCTGCACCTTATTTTCTGCAAAGCTTGAGATTTAAAGGTTATAAAGGTGGTGTTGCACACTCAGGTTCTGACACCAAGTCACCTCTAGGCCTGGAGTTTACTCTGGGGTGGATCTGTGGTTTGTGTCTGAGAGAAGGACAAACTCAATCAGCTAGGAATTATAAAAGTTACTGCTTATTTTGCAAGTTCCAAAACTGGTCTGAGTTATAAAGCTGGTGTTTGTTTATGTCAATCATATCCAAGCCTTTTCCAGGAAAGGTTCAGAAATAAAATTACATATATGTTGGTAGCTCAAAAGTGGATGATGCTATCTGGTGGGGAGGAAGAATGCATTTCTCCAAACGCTGGTTAAAATAATTGATCTATTGCTGATGAGGGTAAAATCATTCATTTTCTATTTTTCAAATTTAGTTAATTCAAATTTTCAAATTTAGTTCATTCTTTTAAACCCTTTTCTTATACTTTTTTTCTTTTGAATTTTGTTATATTTCCAATTGATTTATTCTGCTGGGTTCTTCAGTGCTGTTTCCTTCCCAGATCTGTTTATCTTTTGCTGAGACAGACTCAAAACTGATCATGGGACTTGAATTTCCAGACCAAATGAAATACCCTTGACAAGGGGAATAGCAACAGTCAGTTTGCATTGATTTTGCCTGCAATTTTGAAAATAGCTTGTGTATTTAGGCCAATACTGACTGTTTGACCTTGTCCACATCTATCTGTGGAAATGTGGCCTCTTGTGGACTCAGTGCATTCTGCTTAAAAATCAGTGTCTCAGATATAAGCATAATAATCTCTCCTATGAGATTGCTCAGAGCTGCGACTGTGAGAGATAATAGGAAACCATTCCTGGAGTTATAGTCCTTTATTTATCTTCTGGGTGGAAAATGTGTCTGAATGCTAGTCCTGGTGTCAAACAGAAATAGGCTGTGCTGCACTTCTCAACTGTGCAGCATTGCTCACTATTCAAGACTGAGCCAAAAATTTAAAATAAGTACAAAAATAAAAATTAGGATGTCCTTTTCTCTCAAACCTGGATATTCACTTAGAGCAATAATTATTTTTCTATTATAAATCTTTTGAGAAGGACTAATTCTGAAAACACACAGACATGAAAGGGAGTTACTATTAAAATACAGTTCTCAATTATTAGGTTGATGACAAGACATTAGATAAAAAATTGGTGCACGACACTTTGAAATTGCATTTGCATATGGTCTGATTAATTGATCTTTCTTGGGAATGAGTTTATGCAAATATGCATCTGCCTCCCACCTCTACAAAGGAAGTTAGGAAACTGGGCTTTACAGTGGGATGTTAATATTTCAAAGAAGCACTAACACAGATCACACTGGCAGTTGCTTCAAGCCTGGAAAAGGCTGATTTTTCTGAATATAATCAAAGGCAGTGCTGTCTGCCTTGAAATCATGGGAAAGTTAGTTCAAGTCAAAACAATGCTCATCTTGGTTTCTTATGAAGTGAGTCAGAAACTCCTGTCAGAAATGAAACTTTCACATTTCAGAAATAGTAGTGAGAGGAATTCTTTCCTCCCCTCCAAAATGACCTGTGGACACAGTGCAGAGGATGCTGGAAGTTTGCCAAACAAAACAGAGCAAAACTATACAGTAAATTCAGACTTGTCACTTGTATTGATTTCCCTCTGGACTGGACTTTCTGGGTCCTGGCACAAGACTACAGTTACATCCAAACAGCCTGATGAGAGTTGGGGATGTGAATAAATTTCAGGTCTGTGTGCACTGTAACAATGACTTGTGATCTGTGTTGCTCAAGATGAGCTTTTATACAACATTGCTGCAGAAGCAACAATTCCTTCAATTATTTTCCTGGCAAAATGTTCAAAACAAAGTAATTTGAGAATTAAGTGGCTAACCTTCCTCTTTAGTACATTCCAAACCTCTCTTTTTGTTTGCACTGAAACTGATACCTAGAATGAATCATCCCAGGCTTCTGTTACAGGAGAGGCATTTGAAATTGTTTCTCAGCTTGAAGAACTGGATTTGTCATGGAACAGTAACATAGGTGGAAAACTATCACTGCTGACAAAAAAACTCCAGAAAGGATGCAAGTTAAAATGTCTGAAAATTACAGACTGTAACCTGACAGCAAAGGATGGAGAATCCCTTGGTATGTGTGTCTGTCTAGCTGGGCTGAGCCTGGCTTCACAAAAATGGAACTTGTTTGACTTTAGTTTGATGCTGTACTGAGCTCAGTATTGGTGGGAAGTTAATTGATTTCAAGCTCTGCATTATAACAGTGTTTATAACACAATGTGGGGATTAAATGTACTTTCTTCCAAAGAAAATTGTTCTCTCTGATCAGGTGAGTGAGCATTGAGAAGAACAATTAGATCTAAACCACAGCCTGGCAGCCTCAGTGGTCCAGGGGTGCTGGAACCTTTGAGACCTTGAGCAAAACATGAGTGCCAGAATTTCCAACATTGATGACTTAAAATTAAGCAGCTGCATATGTAGTTATCCATGGGATGGGAAAGAAGACCTGAGGGGTTGAATTTTAGGCTGAGCTGGCAACCACTGATCACCCCTCCCATCTGTCCTCTCACCGTATCTTAATCCTGTGTGGTCCCTTATCTGACTGTGTGTTTTAAAAGGCATTTTCTCTGTAAAGAGAGGCCTTCATGCTCTCATCTCCATTGCAGGAAAAGGCCCATATGTAACACTATATATTTGCATTAGAAATTTTTCTTTCTCCTTGTATTTCTGCTATTTATTCCCTTGTATTTTTCTGCCCTTGTATTTTTTTCACCTTTGTTTTCATACAGGTTCTACACTGATTTTCTCGATTCCTATCCAATATTTATTTTGCTGTATTTTGTAGGTAGAACAGATACTTAGCAAGGCTAAACCACATGTACAGGCAAACCCAGCCCACCTTTTTCTGTTTGTCCTGTTGCTGTGTTTTTCTAGGGTGCATCTGTGTGTATTCCTGACACTTACCAATTCTGGTTTTCCTTTCTTTTTTTCCACAGCTGAATTTCTAACCGTGATCCCAAACCTTGAAGTATTAGATCTCTCTATCAACAAACACATCGGCTGCAGCATGAAGGTTATTGCTCAGGATCTGGGAAACGTGCCAGGCTTGAAAGAGTTAAACTTGCACATGTGTGGATTAAAGCAAGACAGCCTCCAGGGCTTAGGTTAGACTTTATGTTCAGAAAGACTTTCATTCTGAATAAATTGTACATCTGAAAACCATTTAAGAAAGGCAATGAGGTGGGATTTTGCTGATGGTTTGGCAGTATTAATGGGCAGTCGTTATTTGCTGTTTGAGGATTGATAAAAGACTACAGAGGCTTTCAGCAGGAGTCACATTTATCTGCCCTGAGCTAAAGCATGTGAAAGTCAATGGGGAGAGTCACCGTCCACACCATTTATCTGAGACACATCTCAGGGCTGATTAGTGGCTCCCTGGACATGCTTCCTCTTTCCCCAGACAGAACATAGACAAGGACACAGACAGGCCAGCTCACTTTTAACAAGCTAATCCTACTCTCCCAGGGAAATCCAAATTCACCATTATCACTTAAAGAGTGTCCAGTGAAGCCATATGCAATGGGCTTGTTATCTGTGTCTCTCCCTAGTGGATGTCTCATGGATAAGGCAAAACAACTGGCATTAATTAGCATATCCATCAGTAGTTCCTGAAAAAGGCTGAGGATTGAATGGATCTGGGGGATGAGCTGGCCTCACCTTCACCTGCTCTCTCAGAGAAGAATGGAGCTGCATGGATGGGGAAGCTTTGCTGTATTACTGTATGTCTGCTGTGATTACACCCTGAAGCTTAGTCTAAGAGCTTTGCCTGCAATACCTTGTGCAAACTTTGACGTTGAGGTAAAGAAATGCCAAAGCTGTGACCTGGGCTGTTGTAGCAACCAGTGACCAGCTTGCTCCCTTTCCCATTCCAGACACTGCTTTACAGCACCTTGCAGAGCTGAGGAAATTAGATGTATCGTGTAACAGAGAGATTGGTGGTGGATTTAAAGACTCAACAGCTCATTTGGCCAGCTTGAAAAATCTGGAAGTCCTTGATCTTCACCAGTGCTGTGTCACAGCAGAGGACATGACCGTTTTGTGTAAGGACATGTTGAGGAAATCTATTAAGAATCCAGGTTTTGCCTTCTGAAAATATCTCAGAGATGTAAGGAATTCTGCCTGGCAGAATAGCTGATCTCAGTACTTTTCTCATTAGGCAGTTCTGGAGGTGCAGTGTGGGGAAAAGCTTTCTTGGTCCATATGGAATGGTATTTTTGCTGAACCAAAGGAAATCTCAGTGTGTCTGATCCCACGTGGAATTAAGGACTTGAATCCACCATAATTCAGACCCACAGTGGGAACGTGGGAATTGCCTCCAAGAACTGCCTTTTTGATGATCACTAATTTTGGAAAGACCATGGGACAGTTCCCCCATGGTATAAATTGAGTGGATTCAAGGTGTGTAAGTGCATTGAAATGTAGCTGCCTAAAACTCACTTGGTGAGCTGCACGTGAATAGGGTGATTTTAGGAGATCTTGCACTGCTGTTGCTGCTGTGTCCTTTCTCCAGACTGAATTGATCAAACTATAAATACTATTAGGAAGAAAAAGGCATTTCCCAATCAATTTGTGAGACTGTCTATTTTTTTTTGTTTGTGTTGTCATAAATTTTGACGTTCGTTTTTACTCTTAACAACAACAAAATTCCATGACTCAAAGGCTATATTGCCCACATCTTATTTTCCATGATAAAGTATTTGTAAAGCTTCTTATGAAGCATTGGGAAATATTCACTATTAATAATAGCAATCATGATTTAATTTATTGAATAATAGAGAACAATAACATTAAGATGAATTTTCGGTTAGCAATGAAGACACTTGGAAATAACCCCCATCTCAATGAATGTTTAATTGCTTACTTCACTTAGAAGATTTCCTAGAAGCCATGTTCTGATAACCTTCCACACAGTATGTAATACCTAATTTCTTGGACATTCTTACTGAAAATGGTAAGGCTATTTATGGACTAAAACATTACTCACCATGAATTTGAGTGTAAAAACTTGGCCTTGACTTTTTGATTGATTTATAATGCAAAGAAATTATGTCAGGCAAATGTACAACTACACATTTGTTCTGGATCGGTGACTGCCTAATAAATATTTCATGTTTTCATAGCCCAGGTGATACCTTTACTCTCCAGTCTTCAAGAGCTGAATTTATCCTCAAATAAAAGTGTAGGAGTCTCATCTGATCCTCTTCTGGGCAGACTCAGGTTTTTGCCAAAGCTGAAATCTGTGGCCATCAGCAATTGTGGTTTAGGTGAAGAGTCGCTTTCATCACTAGGTAGGAATGTTCTTTAAAGTGTATCTATTCTCTGGGTATCCTCCTGGGACAAAGCACTTCATTCTCCTTTGGCTCAACTTCAAGGGTTGTGGTTACATTACACCACAGGTCCCAAGGGAAAAAACCTGTGACCAGACCAGTTCCCACATTAGATCTGACTGGATGAAGCCCTTTTAGTCCTTTGTCTGATAGTGAGCTTTTGTATATTGCCTAATTTGGGGGGAGAAAGGAGAACATGATTTTGTGTTTTGCTGTAATTCGGATGTAACACTTTGTTTGCAGTTTAGTGGAGTAAAGTTTTGACTGAGGGTTTTTCACCTCACTGCAGGTGAAAGCTTCAGTAGAAACTTTCTGGGGTAGAGTTAAACCTGGGGAAACAGAGGAAATGTCTGCAGGAGTGCAAAAGGTATTGCACAGCCATAGAGAAAAGTCTGGTCTAACACAGGATATGTAAATTCAGCCTCTTTTACCTACTTATTGCAAATCTCAGTGGATTAGTGGCTACACTGTGCCTTTGATAGGTGTTCCATATGGCACAGGAAATCTAACCACAGAGGGATCCCTCAGTTACTGTGTATTGTGCTTATATTTTGTGCTGTTTGCTAGTGACATTAAACCTGTAGTAAGACTTGACTGTGTCCAGCAGAAGCATAGCAACCAAAACTGGTCTGAGGTCCCTGCAGGAAGAGCACTATATTTATATCATTACAATTATGTAAGAGTGACACCACGGAAATCGGCGTTGTCAGAAGATACAGAGCATTTCCCCTTACATAGCGAGTTCACAGCAAAAAAATTGCTGTCTTTAAATTGATGTAAAATGTTTTAAAAGCAAGGTGTTAAATTAAATGAGTTCAGTGGGACAAGGCCAAGCCAATAACATGAACAGAAAGGCAATAAACCCCTCCACAGATTCCTTATATATTCTATAGGCAGGCCTTTCTTATTTTCATTTGTCTGACTTTTATTAGGATAAAAGAAGTCATTCTAAGCACAGCCTGTTAGGATCCTATTTACAGGTGAATTGCAGGTGAGGTGTCTGTTGAGGCCATGTTGTTTTCTCTTAGTAAGCAGAAGTTGTTGGTCTTAATCTTTTCAGCTGAGGCTGCCCTTCACCTTCCTGAACTGGAGATATTAGACCTTTCTTGGAATAAGTGCGTTGGTGGGAACCTAAAGCTGCTTTTGGGAGCACTAAAGCTTGCAACGGAGATTCAAGTGTTAAGACTGAGCAGCTGTAACTTGGTGGCTGAAGATTTGGCACTCCTAAGTACGTATAACATGGTATTTACCAGCAGTCAAGGAGCCAGGGCATTTAGACCACAACTCAGAAGGGACTTGTTCTTTGGGCTGAGCACATTTTTGCATTAATCAAATGAAAAGATGGAAAATACAGCAGTATTTTCCCAGAAAGTGCTGTCATTTTACTGAAGACTGTGTGTCCTGTACATGTTCAGTGCAAAAGCTGAAATGCATAAAATACAACAAATCTTTTAGCATTTTTGTCTATTAATACAAAAAAAGCAACACTTAGAAAATGTAGGGTTTGGATCTGGTTTTTATAACACATATTTAAAACTCCCTCTGAGGAGTTTTATTTTGCTAAATTTCTGTTTTAGGGTTCAGTACTTTATAGAAAATGTATGTGCTGACAGCCAAGTAATATAGGCACTACCAGCCCTCAATCCATTAGGTGTGTTCTGGAGTCAGACTACTAGGGGAGGATTAAAACAGAAATGTTTTCACCCAACTCTTAACAGCTGCTGAGAAATACTGGCAAATGGGAACCTGATAAAGGAATACATTCCTCTTAAAAACCTGTTAATTTTATATTCATCTTTGTGATTCTGTGGGACTGACTTAGGGGTTTGAGTGTTTGAGATTGGCAATTGCTGTGTGACAGCTACTAAAGCCCTGGAATGTGAAATTTGGTGAGGTGAATGAAGCCTGAATATTTTTTACTTTAAAAAACATAACCCTTGCTGGGTGTCTCCTTTGCCAATCATATGTTGAGCATCCCAGTTCCCTTTAGGGTATATTAAGCCCTCCCACAGTGAGAGGTTGCTATTGCAGTAATGCAACCTCATCTAGTTTTACTTTCCTCTTCCTAAATCTCCCTGTAAAGCCTGTCTACTTGTTTTAATTGGCACTTGATAGAACTCCTTCCAACTGAGTCCAAGGTTTTCAGGGTGCCATACACTTTTAACTCAATAGTTCTGTTCCTTTTGAATTAGCTGTGTTTGGAGTGTTGTACACTCCTTCAGCTGTGAAAAAAACAGTCTTTCTGAGATCAGCAGCAAATGATTTTATGCTGCTGAGGAGTTAAATCTTGCTGTTTGACTGCTGAAAAGCCTTAAATCATGAGGTATTAAAATACTACTCTCCTTTCTGAGAAGCTTGTAAAGGAATTGCCAGGATTTATTGGTTGTGTTTGTGTCTGTCATCTCTTGCAGCATCACTGACCCAGGATGGCCATCTCACCAGACTGCAGAGGCTGGATTTGAGTTACAATGACATCTCTGACCAAGGGTGGGCTGTTTTCTGTCAAGGTTTAGGAGTATCCAAGGAACTCTGGGAGCTGGATCTCAGCCTCCGCCCGTCGTCCTGCCGGGACTGCGGGCCGTGGTTCACTGAGCTGTTGGCAGCACTGGCACAGCTCCCTGCCCTGGCAGAGCTGGGCATGCAGAGATGGGTCCTTTCAGAGTCCCAGAGGAAACAACTGGAAAGCTTTAATCAAGACAACAAAAGAAACATTCGTTTTGACTGTTGATGAGGGTTTGAAGGTTTCTGGAAGGCCTTTCACGAGCAGCACATGCACCAAGTATTATGTGTCTCTGATTCAGGAAACTGCACAGTTTTTAATGATCTCTTGAAAGAGTTTCACAGCTGTAGAAAACTCTTGTTTAACCTTCTGCATAATGGATCATTCAGTTTAATAACATATTCTTTCAGTTTCTCTGGGCCATGCTTACACCACTACAGACACTTAATCTTCATGTTGTGAGTTCTGCAGTGGCTGCTGCCCAAAAAACAGTGCTGGATTCAAATGGACACACTGCAGGTTTGCCAGTGGAGGGGAGTGTGTGGGATGTGTGTTAATGCAGGTGGGTGGGCAGTGTGAATGTGGCCTTGGAAAATGCCTCTAATGTGAAAATACTTGAAACCTCTATGTTTTAAATATTAGTTTCTTCCCCCTCAAAACTTTTGCCTCTTTGTGAATAAATTAAATCTATATAATGGGGATATTTGGAAATCATCCCAACAACTCAATATTATTTATTAGTCCAGTAAGGAAACTGTAGAAGGAGCTGTTCTGCCTCTGCCTCCTTGTTGCCATCTCATAGTGTAGATGAGTCCTGTGTACAGAATTTGCATAAAATCAAGGTAAGAAACAGTTGATCAGTGTCTTTGCAGGTCTCAAAGGCAAGGGAAATCCTGTGGTACATTAAATCAGAGATATGTCCTGCTACCTTAGCAGGATTTTAGACACAGAGCAATCCAAAAGCATTCACAATAAGGCTATGCAAAAACTTCAGGATACTTAAGGGATCCTCATTCTCATCTTGGGCTGTTTCAGCCTTATCCAGACTGAGCTTTTAGAACAGACCATTTTATGACACACAGCACAAACCGAAACTTCCATATCTAAGAGTCTGATCTAGAGCATATGAAAGCCAGTGGCACTCCGGTCTTCATGCTTCCTGCATTCAGGATTCATCCATCAACCTTCACACTACCTTGTGGCATGGACAGTGTTCTTATTCTTACCTTAGTGATGAATGAAATAAGCAAAGTCCATTACTCAAAGCCACAGGTCAGCTCCTACTGAGAGCCCAGCACTCCGCTCTGTGCCAAAAACTTGTTAGAAAAAGCAGCAACTTGGGATGTGTAACCAGCTCTTTTTTCTAATGTGATAATTATTTTTATTTGTTTTTTGCATTTTATTGCATTTGCTTACACAAAGCCAAATTCTGTTATAGTCACTCGTGTCATGGAGCATGTTAACCCACACGTGAGCTCCAAGACTGCACTGGGATTATTCATCGGTAAGGTATTTTAGGAAGTAAAGATATTAGATCTGCCCACTGAGTGAGGAGTCTTAGAGAAATCCTGAGGCAGCTTGAGGGATAAAGTACTGCTCAATTAGCTCTGAGTATCTCTACATGCTGCAGCAATCTCCTGGAGGAGAGGCACAACAGGATCAGTCAGTGGCACTTCCCTAACTTGCTAAGGCCCCTCTCAGCACGTTCTCTCCTGCAGATGCTGATCAGTATTCACCTTTCAGTCCGTGTGATCCTCCCACCATCAGCTTCTGGCTGGTCAGGGCTATCACCAGCAGCTGGCAATGCTGTGCTGATGCCTACTGATCATTTAATCCATGATTTCATGTGAAAGTCTTCCTGGATTCAGTTCCACTTGAAAAAAGCACTTGGCTCCCCCAGCTCTGAGAAATGAGTTGAACTGGAGTCTCTTTGTCAGAGGCAGCAGGGAATTGCTACAGTGTGGGATCAGTTATTTCCTACACAGTCCCTCAGCCTCTGAAATGAAGCAGAGTGTCTGTTTCATACGGGGCTGATGAGAGATTTTCAAGCAGTGACTTAAGCCAGGACAGTTGTTCTAATGTGGAAGTACCATCACCTCTGTTTAACAGAGCCTCTTCTCTTAATCACTTCCTTTCCTGTGACTTTCCTCCGCAAATCTGCCTCTCATCCAACTGGGGAATTCATCCTTTATCTGTTCTGTGAGAATCTCTCTTAGTCACTCCTTTCCCATTTGAACCTCTCTAATTCATGTTTAAGGTCCAGTATCTGTTGAAATTTTCCTGGCTGAACTGGACTTCAGTATTCGTGTTTCTTTCTCTGTCATAGCTGGGCTCCCCATTCTCAGCTTCAGAGCATATTATGCAGCAATATCTCCCCTTGCTGTTCCTAATCCCCTGCTCAGTCCTTTGCCCTCTCATGATTCTGTCATACCTATTGTGCCACTGAAAAGCATTTATTACTTTTATCACCTCTACTAAATGTCCTATCTGCCAGTCTTCCCAGAAATCTTCCTGCCAGTGATTTCCTCTGAATTATCCTTCTCTCTTTTACTCTTTGCCTTCACTTAGGGTGAAAAGATTTCATAAGACACCTCAAAACAATCAAAGCAGCCTCAGTTACCCAGTGAAATGGAAAATTAGAATGGAGACGTCCCACTTTGCTGCAGTCCCAGCTTTCTCCTGCCAACAAGCATATTAATGAGACTTCAGTATCAATCAAGAGCCAAACAGAAATGAGTTCCATACCCTGGATGCAGATTCAGAGAGCACTCCCTGGAGATGCAACTCTAGGAAGAGCTGGTCTCAGTGACCTGCCTTCACCACCTCCTTCAGGGTGCACAACCTTCCCTGAGGCAACTCGGACCAGGGGAGAGAGAACAGGACTGCAGTTCTGACCAGCCCGTCAAAATAAATAAGGGGTTCTGCCCCCACCTGCTCTGCATTTTGAACCTGCTCAGTGGCTGGTCCCACCCAGCTCTGTGCTCTGTATGAGCTGCAAATACAACTCTGGAGGGGGTTGAGGAGTAACTGAGCAATACAGAATAAAAACTAGACAAGGACATCAGATGTCGAGGACAAACAGCTATCTGTAAAGTGCTGCAGAAAGACATGGCTGAATATAAATTTGGCATGCAAGAATTACAGCAAGGAGTGTTTGTTGTGGTTCTTTTGAATAGCAAAGGTGTTATGATGTGCCAGAACCAAAACCATGGCAGAATATTGTACACTTCAGACTCACTGCTTTCATATGAGCCTGTCACACACAGACATCTCACAAACTGTCACCGAGCCACCTCAGAGAAGAGCTGCACCACTAAGGATGCAACAGCTTGCAGTCATTCAAATGCTGTCATTGCAGGTTGTCAAAACATCAGTGAACAGTTTCGCAAAAGTGTGGAGATACTTTCAAAACAGCTTTCTATACCTCTGTAAGGCAGGTTCTGGTACAAGTGTGTGTGCTCTGACTGCCTGGAATCCTACTCTCTATTTCCAAACAAGGAACCCATCATTTCTGGAGGTAAAACTCGTTAAATGACTGCTGGTCAATTTTTCTCCATATGCAGTTCTTTCAGATTCTGGAAAATATGTGTGCAGAAGGTTTAATAAGTAAAGGATTTTTCCTTAGCTTGATATATAATCAATGTACAGAGAATATCAGGAAGTGCACAGATAAGGTTTATAAACTGTGAAATTGTTGGGATGGTTGCAAAACAGAGAGAAGCAACATGAGTTTTAAACATTGATTTTTGTCATTATTTCTATTCTGACAGCCCTGGCCTGATGCTGCACCATGTACCTCAAGAGATTAGGAGACACTTCAGTCCTGCATTTGAAAGCAGCTGAAGTCCACAGAATTTCCATGTTGCAGCAGACCAAGATCTTCCCCCTTCTATTGCTTCTGCCTGCATTTTACTGATGTCTTCTGGCAGACTTCTGAATTTAATTCCTTTATCTTGTCCTCGCTATAATCTCTCTAATGACTCTAGGAGAAGGACTTCCTCTGGAAAGATACTGAATTAGTTTTCAGACAAGCTAAGGCATTTAAAATTTGTCAGTTCCTCTACCTCCACAGGTATCTAGACACAGTCATTAAAAAGATACATGATGTCAATTAAACAGTAATCTGTGGGATTTTGTTTTCAGGGGAAAAAAATCTCCCAAGAAAATGCTGTGGAGCTGCATTATAGATGATGGATGAACACAGAATATTCTGCTCATTAATGTCACATTATACCTCACAGTATGGTGGAAATGTTGGCAAAGAAATCCATGGTGTTTCCTCTGCTGGAAAGATTTCTTATGGGGTTAATTTTATTCCTTAGCAGAAACGTTAGTCTGCTTCTTCGTTTCCTTTGTGTGCACAGCACAGGGGAGAGCAATTTAAATGAATGAAATCTGAAAGTGAGTCTTTTGCATAAATTACTACTTTGGTAAATGCAGCTTTCAAGAAGAAAATTGCACCAGTGAAAAAAACCCTTGGAAAAGAGCTGTTTTGTTATACAAAAAGGGAGATGCACTCTGAGCCCTAAAATGGGGAGGTCCATGAATATTTTTACACAGTTACTGTTAACACAGCTTTAGGGTGCATAATTGTTCATTATCAAATGAACAGCAAATGTTAGTGGAGTTAAAGGCATTAACAGTATCACATCCATTTTTAAATTGGCCTCTGCTCAGTGTGTGACATATTGATTCTGTGCAAATGCAACTCTTATTTTGCAGTGTACACAGAAAGAAAAAAAGATGCAAAAAACTGCAACAGTCCCTCCAGTCAGTATTTCATCCTTATCATTCAACACAAAGCTCAGTGTTTCCACATCTTTGCTTCCCCCCGCCTGAATGCTGAGATGTCAGTGATAATGAGTAACCCTGGCTCAGGTGTGTGCCAGCTGGAACTGCCTTCTCCCTGTAGTAGGGAAAGGTGGCACTTGGAATACCATTTTCACTCAGCTCTCGTGTACTGGCAGTGGTTAACCCGGTGAAGGACCCAGGGACAGTGCATAGTCCGGTGTTCCTCACAAAAGCATGGCAAAGGGACGGCCGGCAGCAGAGGTGCTGTGGGAACTCCTCCAGGCTGGTCAGGCAGTCGGAGCAATCTCATTCCAGGGGGATTCCCTACAGGAGGTGGGCTCCATTCCTCCCTGCGGAGGTGCAGCCCACCCCTCCTGCCTGCGAGGGCAGTGCTGGAGCCACCGGAGGGGTTTGTTTGCCGGAAAGGGCCAGCACGGGCACCTCTGGAGTAGCAGCTGATCTGTGTGCCCACGGGCAGGTTTGCAAAGGCTCCTCGGGGGAGGGCAGAGCGCTAAGTCCGTACTCAGGGGGCGAGGTGATGAACCTCTCCATCCCTTCCCAGCCCCGCTCGGCACTGGGGGCTCCTGGCACCCCCTGCGGCTGCGGGGATCCCTGCTTGGGAACCAAACACTGTTCCCCTGGAGCAGCCCACGTTCATTCGCCCGGGGGCTGACCCGGGCACAGGGTGAAGGTGCTCCTGTCTCAGCTCCTGTGCGACAGCAGGACAGAAACACACCCAGCAACCCACGGCTTTTCCCTGTGCTTTTCCTGCCTGGATGTGTTACCCCCGGAGCTGGAACCCTTGGCAGAGCGAGCCCGTTTCTGTTGTTGGCGGATCCCGGCGCGGCGCTCGCTCCCGGCGCTGTTGCCACGGTGCCACAGCCCTGCCGTAATAACACTGTGTTTTGTGCTCCTCCAGGTCATGTCTGTTCCTCCAGACCTTCACGGGCACTACGTGCGGGCCTGCCAAGATGTGGGACAGCCCGAAAACCCCTTCGTCGCTCACGTGCTTCAGGAAGCCGATAAAAACGATGACATGTGAGGAAACAGCAAACAGCGCGTCTCAGATACTTCTGAAAGCCTTAAACAGGGTAGCAGGATGAGGAATTGAACGATGAGAAAGTTCGTGCAGTTTCAGGCTTAAACACAAATCAAATTTAGCATTTACTGCTGAAGTTCTGGTTTGACTCATCTTGGCAGAAGTTTGTAGCTATATATCCTTTCTGGGCAGCTTTACAAGAAGTGAAAGCAAAAAAATAAAAGAAAAAAAAAGAAAAAAAAAAGTGAAAAATATACAGGATGGTGCCTTTCTGTCCCTTAAAGAAGCCAAACCCAGTGTCTAGCCATCCTAACTCCCTTTTGTCTTGCTCCTGTTTTAAAAGCCTCAGCTGCATCCAGTTAGCTCCCAGCTAGTCATGCTTCCCTGAGCTGTCTCTGAATCCTGCCAAGCTATTAACCACCCAAATTCTCCCTCATTATGTGGCTAGATAGGGCTTCCTCTTGTGGAGGCTGCTGGGGTCAAAGTTAATTTTCCTTTGGGGAAAAAAAAATTGCAAAAATGAAATGGTTTGTGTGAGGTTTTGATCCTGAGGATAGGATAGAGTAAGTAAAGGGAAGAAGTAAAAAGAAGATGATGAGGTAACCCCTGGGATAATCTTTATTTCCGTCTGCCTTCCCATAATCTTGCTTATTCCTGCTTTCTGTGCCAGTGTGATCTTGCAGATGTGCAGTGCCTTCAGAAAGAGAAGTGCTGAGGACCAGCTTGAATCACATTGCCTGTCATGGTGTTACCAAAGGTGTATAACCGTGTGCAGGCACATCAGGGAGGGCAAGCGTGGGCACACTCTTATCTGGAGAGACAACTCACTTCTCTGTGTCATTTTACTTCTCCCTGTGTGCTTGCATTTTTACGTTACAACAGATCTACAAAAGGGATCACATTAAAAATAGCTGGAAATAATCACCCAGTGCCTGTGCAGAGAGTTACAGATGATGATCTTGCAATTCTTGCCTCTGTCTTACGCCACGCTGTGTTTATCAAAAGTAAGGTTTTTCCATGTGTGTTTGGCATCACTGTGTTAATATAAGAAAATGTGATGAGTCTTGATTTCAGCTTAGTTCATCTTTGTTTTTTTTTGTTTAGAGGTCAGTTAAATGTAGATATGCATCTGTCACATTCCTCATTCTTCATCTTTTTCAGGTTTGGATCTTGGTTATAATGTACTGACTGATGCTGGAGCAAAGACCGTGGCAACTTTCCTCCAGGTGCCAAAGTGATGTTTATCTTTCACCAACTTGTAATTTATTTGGCCATGGAAATATTTATATGTGGTATAGTGGAGACAAGAATGCACTGGTTTGGCAAAATTCCATTAGATTTTACTTTCACATCCCAATCCATCGTACTAGAATCTTGGATTGTATTCTCTGTGGAGATTTTTAATTCCTGGTAGAAAGCCATTGGATATTTGGCTAGGGTGTTCTGAGGAAAGAATGGTGCAATAAACTATAAGGCTTTTAGGCTTACAGTTCAATTCAACAAGGGGAGTAATGGTTGTGTCAAGTGTTCTAGGGTCTTTGTTTTAGCTACTTCATCACCTGTATTAGCCTTTTGTAGGCCTAAACATAGGAAACTTTAATGCTGCCTTTTGATCGTTGTAAGCACTGGAATACAGATGGAAAATGGTGGTGTCGCCTGGTGCCTGTGTTCTCAGAGTTTGGGGGTGCCATTAAGTTCACAAAATGCCTGAAGTTCTGCACCTGAGCTTGACCACCTGCCTCCTTTGGTCACGCTGAACACACAGGTTCCTGGGTGCTTTCTGTGGGCCCCGTGAGGAGCTCCATGTGACAAGTTTTTATTCCTTTCTCTCATTATCTGACATACTTTGACATTTTTTAACTACTTCTCCAAGACAGAGGCTGCCTGAAATGCAGCAAAGCACAGAGTTGTGTGTGTGTATCTACTTTTTGAAAAACACAGGTATTCTCTGGAATAGACTCTCATTGCTTCCTGCTCTGTTTGTTCCCAAGGAAAACTCCTCTCTGCAGTATCTGAACCTCATGTTTAATGACATTGGCACCAGTGGGGCAGAGCTGATAGCGAGAGCACTTTATGTGAGTATTTGTCTGGGAGGTTCAGACAGTGGCATCTCGTTGGATATTTTTGCTTTTGATGGCCAGTACTGGCTGTCCTGCCAACATCAGAGCTGGCTGAAAGAGGCCTCTGTCTTTGCTCCATTCAGCATGTTGCTGTATCGCAGGGATTGCCTGTTTTCCCAAGGCAGACCTCCGAAATCAGATTTCACACAAGAGAAAGTTGCACTGTGCTGCCATTAACACTTAATTATCTATAAAAACAAAACTATAGCAGCTGGATTTTTCTGTGTGAAAAATGCTAAGCTCTAGGATATATAATGCCATCAGTTTTCCCCTTTCTTTTTGTCCCCAAAACATTGTATTAAATATGCCTGTACCTTGATGTCAATATTTGTCCTGATTCAAGTTGTCTGAGACATGTTTTCAAAACTTTGCTTTACAGCAGCAGCACAAAACCAAGTTTGTTATTTTTAATGTGGTTTCCCAAGGAAATGAGGCTTGTGTGTAAGATTTGTTGTGTTTGTGAAAGGAGACTCATGTGAGCTCTTTCTTCCTCCTTCGCAGTCTTTGAACCCTGAACGGATTTCAACTAAACCTGACAGGCCTCCAAAACACTAAGGCTGTGCAGTAGGTTGTACAACACTGGGCTTGTACAGTGCTTAACAGGGCTTAAAGCAGTTTGATATACTTTGCATCTTAGATGCCAGTTTAGGCAGAAATATTTGCCTGGATTATTTTCATGGGAAATCCGTGAACTTGGGAGAAACAAAAGTTTTCAAATACTGGAGTTTTGCTTTGTGTTTGATGGCACTGAGAGGAGCCTGAGCCAGCAGGCTGAGCTATCACTTAGTTATCTGCATCATCACTTAGACTCAGTTCTTCTCAAGGCTTGTTTTGCCTCTGTGTGACAACCAGCAGGTGTCAAAAAAAAAAAAAAAANAATAGTAGTCTTGTGTACATGAGAATGACTGGAAATAAAATAGGAAACCAAGGTGGGATGTTCTTTGCTTCAATGCTACAAATTAACTCGACCTTGGAGAAGTTGGATCTTGGAGACTGTGATCTGGTGAGCAATGCAGTAAAATTATCAGCAATGACATAAGTATTTCAAGGGTATTACAAGGGTCCTGCAGAGCTTAATTAGGGGGAATGCCATCTGTTGTCATTGATTAAACATTTTGTGACAGCCAGAGGTAACACAATATATAATATTGCAATGTGTGCTTGGAAAGGCACATTGCTTAAAGCACCTGGGAAGTCAGAACTGATGATATTTTAGAGCCACTGTGTCCCTGGGGATAAAAGGGCTCCTCTTTCACGTTCTCTGAGGTTTGTTTCTGCTGCTCATTTCTGTTATGCTAAGTCCTGTGTAATTCATGTTGAAGAATGGACTTTTTATTCCCTGGAGAATCTTTTCCTTCTAAAGTGTGCAGTGCTATAACACCTGAAAGTCACCCATCTCACAGCTCTGTTGCTCCTATCAGAGCTTGAGCCATAAAGGACACAAGCACAGCAGTGCTAAATTGAGTAGAAAAGCACCAAATTTGGTTTTGGATTACCTGCTTTCTCCAGGAACGTGCACTGAGACTTCTTACACAGTGCACAGGGAGACTCAGGAGGGTTGGAATGGCCTGTGGATTGCTTTTGAAAACCTGTTTCTTTCCTGGAAATTCAGAATTTGCTCCTAGAATAGAAGGGGGAATACCCCTCAGGAATTGGGAAGGTGTTATGAATACATGAACAAGAAAAGTGTAGGATTTGTTCAAAAGCTTAATATGTGTGTTCTTGGTAGGGAGATGATTGAGAGTTGGTTTAAAATTAAGGGCTTTGGGTGTGGGCCAGCCTAATTGGGAAGTAGCAAAAACATAAATTAGCGAGCAAAGCAGAAGGACATAAAAACATCCAAATTGGCCCATATTCTAGACTTTCACTTCTCTGTACCACGTGATTCATACTAAATATGAATTTACCTAGTGGATGAATGTTAGGAAAACAGACACAAGCTGATTTTGTTTCATAAATCAGGAAAACCAAAATACAGGATCATTTTAATAACAAGTATCTTTGAGATCTGTTGTTCTTGCTTTTTATTGTCTGAGTTGCCAAGTCATTTGTACCACTTAGTCTAATTCCACTCTGCTATTCCATAGGCAATTGGCATTGGTATTATCAGAAAATCTGCTATGTGTATAAGCAGTTGGCTATTGTACTCCCATCTCTCCAGGGCACAGGAGGCAGAAATAATAGTCATGGTAATTTGGCAGCTTGATCTATATGTTGAACAGGTCTCTCTAAAGAGTATATTTATTTTAATTTCCAGGGCCTGCAGTGTCTGATAGCAATAGCCACAGCCCTGACTCAGAACAAATCACTCAAAGCAATAAACCTAAATCGTCCCCTGCTGCACAGCCAAGAGGTATGTGAGTGACTGGGGTGTCAGCTCAGAGAGAGGAGATAGGTCAGTGCTGGTGAAATTATGGACATCTGAACCACACAGCTCTCTGGAATTCCTTGCAAACTGAAGTAAATGGTTGCAGAAATATTATTTCTCTTTCTGTGCAGTCACTGGCTGCCCCTGCTTAACTGGAAGGTTAAATTTTTTAACATCTCTCTCTTGGTGCATTTGTTAAATAATGGGCTAATGGAGAGGGGTTGGTAATGGAGAACCAAGTTTTCCTCCAGCTGTTCCAGCGTGGAGTTTCCTGCATTGCTCAGCAAACAGAGGGACAAATGCTGTTTAGCAGGACATGAGGGGAGGCACAAAGGGCTGCTGTTTACCTGAGCCTGAGGAAGGAAGGCACACTGCACAATACCCACGTTCTCTGGGCCGGGTGGTTTGGCTGTTTCACCCTGCGTGGCTGGAGCTGCTCAGCTCTTGGCTGCAGGGCTGAGTGCTGTGGGGGGCTCACCTGCCTGGCAGCACCTCTCAGGTGTCTGTGACAGCAGCAGTGTTTTCCTGATGGCAGGATAACTAAATTAAAATGTCATGAAGGCCAGATCTTCAATTCCCTAAGGTAAATTTAACAGCTTAAACAGATTTTAGTTGTTTATTTTCTACTAAGACAGTTGTTTCTTTTTTTACATCAGCCAAACTCCAACTTTAGAAATCAATTTAAAGTACTGGTATTGAAAACAGAGGCCAGTAAGGACCTGGTTGGGATCTGTCAGAGACTATTGCCATTGCTTCAGCCTTCAACTCTACCATTTTCTGAGGCCTCTGAGTTGTTCCCTTATTTTTGACTCACAGTATTCACTGTTATTTTCTTAACTAAACATGACAACTTCAGAACAAACTTCCTTTGTCTTAGAGTGACAGGACATATTTTTCCCATAGCAGTCCTGTTTCTTTTTTGTAGAATCACTGAATCATTAAGGTTGGAAAGGATCACCAGATCACTGAGTCCAAACTTTGACCAATTCTTTCTTTTATGAAAGCATAGATTAGCATCCTGACAAAATACTTTCAGTGTTAGCAGGCTGATTCAAACATTCAGTTTTTTAAAAACAATTTTTTTTAAGAGCAATGACTGGGAGGAAAACTTGTTAGACATAATAATTAAACATTGATGCTTCTGTTTGCAGGGATGTAGCTAATACTGTAAATCTGCAAATATCTAATATTTTTCCTTTTCCCCCCTGTTTTCAGCTTTATCACAAGATATTGTTTCATAATTACTTTTATACAATATACAGAATAGAACCCTGCTGTTGACCAAATCTTGGTGTTAGTTGTGTATCTCCCTTTTACAGAATCAAGACCATATCTTATCTTAAAGTTCAGCTTAATAAAACTGAGTGTGTGTTTTTAGGAAGAGACCACAGTCCATATAGCTCGGATGTTGAAGAACAACTCTTCTCTCGTGGAGCTGCACTTGAGCAAGCATGAGATGAAAAACTTTGGTGTGGAGAGACTGTGTGAGGCCCTGCATAAAAACTCCAGCCTGAGATACCTGGACCTTAGCTGGTAAGAGGGATTAAGTGACACATCCCTGACTAACATTAGAAATTAATTTTTTTAGCACCGTTTTTTTGTTGTTGTTTAAAACAAAACATGTGAATCTCTCTTTCAGTAATAAAATAACCTGGGATGGTGCAAAATGTCTGGGAGAGCTCCTAAAGCACAACCAGACCCTGGTGATCCTGGATCTGAATGCAAACCGAATAGAAGATGTTGGAGCCCTGTACCTGAGCGAAGCCTTGTCCTTGCACAACAGGACTCTGCAGGCGTGAGTACTCACACAGCTCCCCAGGGACTGCAGGTGTAAGAAGCCACTTTGCAGTGGCAGAACTGGCGTCAGAGCTGTGTGCTTTGATGTTGATCAAAGCAGGAAACTCTGGAAGTGCCAAATGTTTTGGTCTGTTTTTCCTTCTTGGGTGAAAACAAAGACGTGAGTGAGAGATTGGGTGGGATTTCTTTGCTAAGCAGAGGTGTCTGTTGCCGTGTGAGGTGCCCCGAGACCTGGGGGACATCCTGGGGTGCTGGAGGTGAGTCGTGTGTCTGCTCAGATCTCCCACAGCTTTTACACTCACTCTAAGAGGTGTGGGGGGAGCGAAGGCAATTAGATCTGTCAGTGCTTCCTGCATCTTTAAAGCGCAGGTCCCTGTGGTGCACAGACGAAACCAAGAGCTGCAGGTCTCAGAATTTTGGGATAATCAGATTCCACGCAGGGATACGGCACTATATTTGTTGATTCTGATCTTCAACACTTAAGAAAATCCTGTATTTAAGTTTGCTTCCGGGTGAACCCAGAAGAGCTGTAATCTCTCCATCAGGGTGTCTTCTGCAGCCGCGTTAAACCCGCGCCGGCAGGATGTAAAAGCTGATCAAAGGTGTTACCTGAAGCCATTAGTTTTAAGTAGCAGACTGAGGAGGTGGTGGCTGTGAGGGGCCTCTGAGAGCCTTCCAGGTTCACTAATATAAAAATAACTGCCACTCCACAAAGATCAAAGCTTAGCCTGGATAAATGCCAAGACTTGGGCTTAAAAGCAGACTAGAGGTGAGACCTGGCCAGCATGGAGCGAGTCACTGACACCGGGGAACTCGGCAGTAACAACCTGGCTGCACGAGCCTTGAGAAACAGGACAAGTCCATAGTCCAGCTGACTTTGTCAACCTGAACAGGATGCTGTAGTAGGACTAGCCTTGCTACAAATAAAGAATTCTATTATTAATGACGTATAAAAGTACAATATATATTCTATATGTAATAATAAAATACAGAATAATCATAAATCATAATTAAACTCTTATATTTAAGAGATGGGAGTTCATGGTTTGGCACACACATTGTGTAACTGTTTTCTCTGTTTGTCAGGTTGTCAATTGTAAGCTGCAATATAAGTGGCAAAGGACTTAGAGCTGTTGCAAATGCAGTAAAATCAAACATGATGCTTTCCTACGTGTACATCTGGGGGAACAAATTTGATCAAGATGCCTGCAGGGTAAGTATTTGTTTCTGAACTCCTCTGAGAGGGTTGGGTTTTTTTTGTTCTAGTGTGTTTTTACTATTGTTGGGAAGACTACAGCAATTAGTGAACAAGTCACCTGATTTACTGTTTGTTTGGTTTTGCGTTTTTTAAAAAATCATTTTAATATGGTGGTGCTGCATTGGGACTCACTGAAGATCAGCATACTGATTAAGTGTGTCATCTTCTAGAGCCTTCACTGCAGTCAAAAGGAAACATTATATGTCATAATCTGTCTTTGTTTTCCAGTCATTTTCAGAGCTGATCCAGGCAGGTCGCCTGAAGCCCGAGTGCACAGACGTGGCCCCATACAGGGTGGATGGGCAGGCTCAGCTGGCAGAGCTGTCCCACGGCCTCCAGAAGCACTACTACTGGGCCCCACGGCACAAGGTCGTGGCAGACAGTGCTGCCAATGCCAGCCTGGCAATTGCAGATGTGGTGGAGTATTTGTGAGTGAGGCAGCAGCTCAGTGCTCTCCACAGGACCGAGCTTTTCCTATCTGTTTTCTAGTAAAATAGATCATATCAGTGTCAGACTCGCTGTTATTTCTTCAGGGACTAAGTCTAAAAGGAATCTAAACCCCCCTGAAATGGTATTAGAGATAAAACACTGAACAAATGACCTTAAAATTCAGTGCTAAATAATGCCCAGTCTATGCAGTCTATTACAATGAAAAGGTTTACACCCAGGCAGAGCACACTGACAGAAGGTGATACCCAGGACTGCTGGGCAGCAAATCAGACATGCAGAGCCAGATTCCTGCTTGGAGCTGAGAGCTTTGGGTAAATCCACTTGTTACCATTGTACTCCACAGACTCTCTCCTTTTGCTTAGTAATTGCATCCTTTAGATCTTCTTCCCATAGTGACATTTTTTAAACCAAGGTAAGTGAACTTAAGCATTAAGCCATGATCATGCTGGAACTTTAATGAACCCACTTTACTGGGATACACATGGAATTTTGATTTACTTGCAGCATGTACTTGTTTCCTGCACTACAAATGGGAACCACCACCAAACCTGGTGCCATTACTTCTTCCTACCTCTCGAAAACTGTCTGAAAGTATTTCTATCACTATAGCCCTGTGAGTAAGACAACATCTGCATTTAATGAGAGTTGAACATTGTTTAATGGTTTGGAGGCAGACTTTATAGAAGTTTAGGAAACACTCAGCTTGCTACCTTTTTCCATCTGATCTGTTCATCCCTGCAGAAGTGACTCGATTTATGCTCTGAAATAGAAAAAGTCACCAAACAGGACAGCAGAATAACCCATGATTGTGTGTATGAGATCCAAGTATGAGGGGAAAAGGCAAGAAAGTAATTTCACTGAGAAGCACTGATGTAACTGCTGCTGTTCTGACCCTGTATGATCAAAGTGGCAGTGTAGAAACAGGTTGATACACAGACACCCTTCCCCAGGAGCAATTACCAAGGCTGTTGTGAGAGCTGTTGTGTGTGGAGGTTTTGCTGTTTGGTTGCTTTTTGTTTTCCTCACTGTCCTCACCCCCAAACACATATTAGTCAGACTTTGTTGCTCCAAAAAGCACCTGGTATTACAAGAGGACTTAAAGGTAAGCCCAGAGCAGGTATGTTTGTTCTACACACCTGCACAGGGCCCTCCTAACCTGCAGCCACTGCGTTAAGCACAAAGTCCATGTGAACACCCTGTTTTAGAGAGGAGCTTATATTTTAACTCTTGTTAAACAGGAAAGATGGAACAGTGACAACTAAAGTTGAGGATACACCGAGCATGGTTGGTAGAGAAGAATCTGCACGCTATGAACATTCCTTAGTTTTTAAATAATTAGGTAAGTCTGTATTGGTATTTTTCTGAGTGTTGCTGCTCTGGGGCATTGCAGGTTACACTCTGATAGTCTACTAAGAGTACTCTCAGTACTGGTAACAGAATTTCTTGTCAGAAAGATCACCAAGACTCAGACTAAGGTATTTTTTCCATATGTCTTTCTTTCCTTTGTCTGCTATATGAAGTTCAGACTACTTTCACCACCCAAATTAAGTCTTAACTTACTTGTATGAATGACATTTATTAATCTGCCATGGTAATGGGGAACCCACATCTACCAATCAGTCCCAGTGCTACCAAGAACAGTATTTTACTTTCAGTGATGTGGTTAAGATGGCAACAATATCATACACTAAATGCATCAGGATAAACGGCACCTACTTGCAAAAGTGCTGGTGTGTTTGAAGTATTTGCACTCTCTCCGATCCCTTGTTTAACAGCAACATGCTCAGCCCGTAAGAGCACTCTGCATTATTGACAATACCCATAAAAACAGCTCATGTGTTACAGTTTGACATTCTCTTGTAAGAAAAGGCTGCAGACTAATTCCTACTGAATCCTGTACAGCTTCCTGAAAACTAAAATAATTATTTCTGCAAAACCCTGTAATGCTTAAAGAGGACTATGCCAGAGGCTTTTATTGCTGTTCTTTCTCTGAAAACCAAACCTTGACATCTTTTTAAGAATCTATCTTGTGTTCTTTGGAATGAGAGAATTTATACAGGTTAGAATTTTTTGCCATGTTCTAAGTTATTCTGATAAAGAAAGCACAGTCCTGCTCTGAAAATCACTTTTCCCAGCTTTTAGAACTTGCTGTACTTTGCTGAAAGGCAGAATTTTTGCCCCAGTTTTAAAGGGAAGGAAAATGACTGCTCCAGCAGGGCAGTGATCCCCCAAATCCCACTGTGTGCTCCAAGGGCCACCATGGTCCTTGTTCCAGGTGCTGTGATGGGGGTGGGATCTGTTTCCCTTTGGGTGCTGCCCCTCACAGTTTTAAGCAGGAGACACGAGGTGAGGGAAAATTACAAAACAACTTTATTAAAGTCTAACATAAAACACTTCAGGCTAAATATGTACAACCCCCTCCCTTCCCAGGGGATTATAAAATTGAGAGTTGAGGTATATACAAATAACAGAGGAAAAATTGTATATACATGACAGATACTTTAAAAATAATTTAACCAAAAAAATCATTTATTAGTCCTTATCTGAACTTAAATTCTGCAAGGCTTATTGAGCCTCTCCGGGATCACAGCCCTGAAATCCTTCACGTGGGACTTGTCCACACTTGAAAATTGCTTTGTAACACGTGATTTCAGAATGGTTGTCAAATGCTTTGTGCCCGCTTATAGGCACAGAATTGGAAGTAAATGTCATACAAGGAGTTATTCTCACTTAAGTATTTCCAAGCAGCCAATTCAGAGATTTCTAGATGCAGATAAGCTGTTCAGGCAAAAACTTGCACCAACTTCGGTGCAAAATTGACTGAAACAACAGACAAATCATGTAATTTTCTCTAAATAACTGTTAACAGAATTATTAAAATTTCTTCTTTCCTTTTGCAAGGAGACATCTGCCTAAAAAGATTCCATGCTTTCCCATATTAATCCCTTACAGAAATGACCAATACTGTTATAAGCCTTGTACCTTCAAAATGAACCCAGAATCCCTAAGCCTAGGTCTTAGATGTGCAGCTCATTTCCATGCATCTATGGGCAAAAGGTACAGTCCAGACCTACAGCCTGAACACACCTACANGTAGAGATCATACCTCAGCAGCTGAGATATCTTCATGAAAAATGAGGCTAAAAATCAAGATTCTCAGATGGGGACTCAAGAGTGCAGGTCACTAAATTATTGCTCCAAGACAAAACTACAAGCTTGTGTATTCTATTAAGAAAGGTTAAAATTGTCTTGTAAAAAATAATGATTATCTTCTTGTCTATAAAGAAAACTAAATGACTAATAAAGCAAGTGTTACTGTTATAAGTATCTAAACAAATCCTGTATAAATCTAAGCACTGTATTTTTTAAAAAAGTCTGAAATCTAAGAATACAGTAACAAGCTATAATTTTAGAAATATAAAAACAGTCCAAACAAACATTGTTATGGAATGCATTTTCTGTGTAGGAATGTAATTACTTTTTAGGTTTCTTTCCAGAGCTAATACTCTCTCATGGTCATCTATTGTGGACATGTTTATCTTCAGCTACTTTTCTCAGGTAACAGCAGTGTGTCATTACTTTGTCTTCCAAAGCTGTTCAAATATGACAGTTATCAGTTGTACCGTGTTTTTTCTCAGTATTCATGACTAAACCCACATCTATCCCAAGATTTCTGCTCTATTGTCAGAGAGAGAGGGTAAAGAGGAAGCTTAGGACAAGCTACACACAGTCAAGATCCCGGTCTTTGGGGTTCTTCAGTCTTAAAGGGCAAGGCTAAGGAATCCCTCAGGGGCTACACCAACAGTGGGAGCTAAAAGAGAAAAGGGGGGAGGAAAAGGAGAAATGCCAAAGAAACAGGAAGAAAAATACTAGAGAACTTCATCCTTTATCTTCTGACAGGGTTATGAACATCAGCTGTTCATAACTGTTGTGGGACAGAGAGACAAAGAAATGAGAAGGTCAGGCAGGTCCAGCAATAATCAGCTCCAGAGGGCAGAGTGAGAGATTCCTGGGTTAAGGATGTTCCTGTTGAATATGGCTGTGTTCCTGCTGTCTGTGGTAGACTTTATCAGCAAGTTTACCATATATTAAAGCATAAAATATGATATTTTTTTAAAACATGTCATATACTAAGATGATCAACATAAAGAATCAAAAGGTCTATTACTTTACAAGTACAAACATGGAAGAAGAGAAAAAAATAAATCTATAGTCATGCTCAGGAGTCAAAGGATCATTTGCAGAACATTTAAATGAAATCCTCAGAGAAATTTTTCACGAGTCTGTTTAATTAAGGTGCAGATTAATTATTACTCCATGTAGAACAGAATCAGGTAAGAGGTATCTCCTATGCTCTTCTATTTATCAGTGTTTTGACACAAGGCATCAGTGGAAATAAATGCTAGCACCAAGTAAATAACCAACAAATTATAGCTTTAAATGCATTGTTGGTACAGTATGATCACTGTTTCATTACCATTTGATGATTACTCAAATAATGCTTACATTGTTAATGGCACAAACTGGCAAAATAGAGTAGAAAAGTACTGCTATTGTCACCTAGTCTTTTATGACCCTAGCAAGACACTAAAAATGTTGCTTTTTAAGTATGTGTGTTGCTAGTAATAACATATCTTCACATGGGCCTTGCTAGGTACCAGGTTTGTGCAGTTACGGTGGACAAGTGACACGAGACTTAAAGCAATACACAAAAACTCCAATTAAAACAAATCAGTCATACTCTAACAAAACCCTCCCTGGAAGAATATTGATCTTGCTCTGTTACATCATTCCTTAATGCCCCTTCATGTAGTGTTTGCTTTTTATTTTCACAGTGAAGGGCAGGATTTATTTCCTCTTCTGTGCCTCCTGTCTAGCACAAGAAGCAGCACTACAGGAAAAGGAGGATTATGAAGCTCTGATTTATGCCTCACAAAGTAAGTCACTGCATCTTTTTGTCTCATCTACAACATGCACGTTCCAGCTCTTCTTTTGTTGCTGTTTGTGCCAAACCCGGGGTGGTTTAGGGATGTGGAAAATAAACCTGGGACAAGATACAACAATGCTGGATTGACTTACACAAACAAACAAAAAAAGGCAACTTGTTGGAAAGAAGACCCAGTAGTATCCATGCCATTAGGACCCTTTGACTTGCTATGCTACAGAAAGAAATTAACCTTCCTTTAGTTGTCTTGTCAGGAAAATACACCCAAACCTTTCTTTCCCTCTGGTCAGGCTTTACCTGCAGATGGCACTTCTGGCAGCCAGCAGCAAGGCTTTGCAAGCACCTCAGCAGAGCCCTGACCTCCCTTCACCATGGAACATTCCAGCACCTTGGAGTGCAGGCTTTCTAGTACAGCCAAATTATGTTCTTCCCTTGCACCTCTGGGTTAATATGCTTAAACTATCAAATATGGCTTAAAATATCTGTTCTCAAATGACATTGTGACACATCAAATCAGCAGAAACACGGGAGGAGATCTCCGAAATACATGAACAAATGTAACAGAGAATTCTTAAGGCAGGTGTTGCTGGAAAGGAATCGTCTCCTGGAAATCAGTGTTAATTGCAAATAGAAGTTTGATTGTAGATTAGCACAATTCAGCACTGCATGATGGAAATGCCTTACAGGTGTCTTTACACAAAGGAAAAAAAAAGAACAAGTCCAATTCAAAGAGTGTGACTGCCTGTTTGATTATGTTCATCTTACCAAAGGTTTGCAGGTTCACTACCACACTACCTCGATGGCTCTGCACTGCTCTGTCAGTACAACTGCTGCAGGAAAATAAACTGAGGTTCTGAATAGCCAGTCACAGCAGATCTCAGCAATGTTTCTGATGAGGGGGACTGGCTCCCCGTCACAGGAAGCAGCATCTGATGGTCTTCAGTCCCAATGGGAAGAGGAAGTGCTAAAGACATCTCAGAGGGCTTCACATCTATGGACTCAGACAAGGGGCTTTTCTGACTCTGAATGGATTCTTGTTCGTTGAAAGAATTATCAAGTGCATTAGAATCGGGGGGAGTTTCAGGTCCTGGGGGAAAGAAAAAAAAAAAGCAAACAAAAGTTTAAAAGCTCCTGTGCAAATTCCTTTTCAACTGACTGTCAAAGCCAACATTTGGTGTGTCACAGACTGCTTGGACAGCTGGGACATCAGTGGCTTCCATGTGCTGGAAAGGCAGAACAAGCTGTAAGCACAGTGTAAGCACCGGGAGTCACATCTGCTGCTGCTCGTAGTGTGACAACTAGCAGGATGATGCATTCCAACCTGATCTCTACTTGGCATGGCACAGAAGGTAACAAATCCTTAACATCACAGTGAACAACGGGCCTTTGGAAAAAATGTAATTATGAGAGTTTCCTCAAGATTTTCCACCCCAGAAAATCTCAGCCCCAGAGCCACAGTGAAGCATCCTCTTTTAACTGAGATAGCAATGTACAGTGTATCATTTATCCATAAACTTCTTCAGGGGAAACCATTTGTTAACTCCATTCCAGCCAGACACTTTATAGATTTTATCCAGTCACTTGAGAAATTACTTTCTATTCCAAATTGAAATCTCTGCTAATGGGCTCCTTGCTGCCTTCCTATTTGAATGCAGCCTGACAATGCTCTTGGATGTTTCTCTGATTAAACCACACTGGATATCTGACCCTTCTTCTTTCAAAGCATGCTCCAAAGCCTGTTATTTCAGTGCTGGGGCACTGCTGTCTGCCTTCTGTCCCTCCATGAGGGCTGGCCTGCCTTGGCAGCTCTCCCAGCTCACACCCTCCAGCTCTGCTGGGCCCTCTCCACACTTATTGCTGCTCTCCCCTCACCACTGGCTTCCTAAATTCAAATCTGTCTCTGCACATGGCTCTCCTTTGATCATTCTCTCCCTTCTAATCCAGATGGGCACAGACACCTATTACTCCTTTTACCACATGACAGAGGCAAGGGATTTGTGGTCAATAAACAAGGATGGACAGATGTCAAAGTTTAAAGAGCCAGTTTTGAACAAGGCTGGATATCTGAACATCTCCAAAGCAGATGCTTTTGGCTCTAAAGAGAGCTACTATCCAAAAATCTTTTATTTTCTAGTTTTAGGCCTGGATGAGCAAAAATATTTATTCAGCATTGAAGGCAAAAGAGCTGATGTGGTTTCTCAACCTTTCCTTGCACAGATAACTCACCTGCATGAACTTTTGTTTTGTGCTTCTTTAGATTTTTTATATCTGTGTAAGAATTTCCACACATTTCACAGATAAATGGTCTTTCACCTAAAAAATATTGGTTTGGCAGTTAGAACAATCTTAACATTGAAAAAAATATAGTAAGAGATATTTTAAAATACAACTTTGTAGTTCTCATTTTGTCTTTGTGTCCGTATTAAAAGTATTTTTTTTCCAGAATAATAGTATAAAATAAAGCAAGAAGGCATAAACATTTTAAGTAAAGCCTTGATCATACATCAACACCTACCCTGCTGCACAAACACTACTCTCAAAAAGGCAATTAAAAAAAATTAATGAGTTTTTTCTTTACACTATGTTAGCCCAGAGATACATAAATGAAGAAACTCTGCTACTTTCACATACAGCCCAATACAGTGCATTTTAAAGGCAAAAGGGTAAAGGTAGAATATAATTTATAGTGCAGGAAGCAGCTTGGCTGAAAACTGACCTGTATGGGACCGAAAATGTTTATTGAGCTCTCCAGAGGAAATAAAACTCTTTTCACAAATGCCACAGATATATGGCTTCTCTCCTAAAGGAAACACAAGGGCTTTGTTATTTCAATATATAAACCAGAATACACATAGAGAACAAGTCATAATGAAAGGGAAGTAATGTTCAATGGGAGAAAGAGCTCCCTAAACTGGAATCAGAGGGGAAAAAACCAAGAGAAAGGTGCTGGATGACAACTCCAGAGGTAATTCTTGGGTCATTACCCATCTCCAATCCCTCTGCAGGATCCTCCCTTGCCAGGCCTGTTTGGCACTGCAGCGCTCCGTCCCTCCTGGGTCCCTTCCAGCTCTGGGATTCTGCCTCCCCCTTACCTGTGTGTTTTCGGGAATGGGTGATGAGGGAGCTGGAGACAGCAAAGGCCTTCCCACAGCTGTCACACACGTAGGGCTTCTCCCCAGTGTGGCGCCGGACGTGGTAGGTGAGAGTGCTGGCCTGGGCAAAGCGCTGCCCGCACCGGTCGCACACGTACGGCTTCTCCCCGCTGTGCTTCCTGCCAAACAACACCCCCAGTCACCCCCGGGGCAGGGGGAGCAGCACCCCTGCCTCAGTGAGCACTGTGTCCCCAAAGCTGTGATGTATTTATTAAAGAGGAAGCAGCTCTGAGTCGGTTTGAGCTTGCAGTTCTCTCGGAGTGAAACTCGCTGCCTGTTCTCTCCGGGATCAGCACACCCCTGATCTCCACGGCAGCTGAACTGCAACACAGGCCCTGCACAGGTAACAGGCACCATGGGAACTCAGCATGCTTTGCACTACAGTGTACTGAAAAACACAATGATGATTCCTAGCAAGGAAATATCCTTCCTGCTCCTGCCAGAATTGCCGAAAGCCACAGAGAGACAGCAGTGGGAACTGTTCTGTCACTTCCCACCACAGAACTCTCTCCTTTCTGGTGCTACAAGCAGCTTAAAACAAACCCCGCACCCCTGCCACGAGGATACCAGTGCACAGGCTGCAACATTCATACAGCAGAAAATTTCCTCCCTAATGAGCCAGTGCATCCACGGAATTGTTCTGTTAGGCACTGTGAGACAAGCCCCATGAGAAAAGGAGTGGAAATGCCCCAATTATGTGTAACTCTTGCTCACACCGGAGTAAATGTTTGTGTTTCAATAAACCCAAGGACAAGCATCTGCAGGATCTCCCGTGTGCCCACCTGGCGTGGATCTTCAGGTTGCTGGAGGTGGCAAACTGCAGGTTGCAGACATCGCATTTGTAAGGTTTCTCCTCTCCGTGGTGCATCCGGCTGTGGAACACCAGCTGGCACTTCTGAGCAAAGCCCTTGTCACATAGTTCACACTTGTATGGCTTCTCCCCTGGTGAAAAAGAACACCCTTGTGCTCTCTGTATTTACATAAGAAAGCTTTGCAATCCCTGACCCGACCAAAGCTCAGGTGTCTGTTCTAATACTTGTTACAAATAACATCTTGGAACATCCTGTAATCAGCCCACTGAAGTGGAACCTGCTCTGAACACAGAGGATAACAAGACTATTTTTTAACACATTATGTCTGGGGGAAAAAGACAATAATGCTTTTAATAGTGCCACGTTCTCCACATTATTTTAACAATGCTGCTACCACGTTTTCAGACTTTTTGCTGGTTACTTCTATTCATCATTCAAAATATTCAAGCTGAACCAGTAAATCATCTGCTTTTTCTTGCCTGCCCAACAGCAGCAAGTCTTCAATGTACAGTCTAGTGCTCATTAGTTTCTTGTTAATGTCTGCTGCAGAATGCAGGTACTTCTCTCATCAGTCATGTTCTCTTAGTACTGAACAATCTCCTGTAAGGGCTTGTGCAACTCTGCAGTCCTTGATGACAGGAAAAAAATGCCTTTTTCTGCCATTCTGTGCCAGTGCACAATCAAACCACAAACTCAACAATTTACGTGTATATTGTGTACATAACAACTTAAAAAGTAAAAGTATTAGGCATCTAACATGCCATCTAGGAACCACCACAGAATTCCCTATGCACTCATGCAAAAATTCCCAGGCCAATACCCTCAGAAGTACAAAGTACAGCTGACATTCCTACCAACACCATCCCCGAGTTCTGATCACAAGCAGGCTCCAGCAATTTGTTGTTTATCATCTTTTTAAGTCAGACATGTTGTTTTAAAATGCTTGAGTGTTTCTAACTGATTTATCTTTGATGCTTGTTCTGACACAAACTCCTGGTAACGGTACTGAACGCACCATCACACATTCCAGCTGTCTGTTTTACTGAATAAAATCCCAAATGCTGTAGTAATTCAGCCAACTTCCCCACCCGTTTTTGAAGACTTTATGGGACAAATTATTCACCACAAGATTGCAATTTTCCCCACTTTTGTTCTCAAACATAGATTATGTTTTGAAGTTTAAAAAAAAAGCTACAGAAATTCTGGTATCAAGTACAGCAAGTTTTTCATGCTCTACTAACTAGTTTTTGGCACTCTATCTCCCTACAAAGCTAAAGGACAGCCAGCTCTTCTGAGTCTCCCCAGAAATCAAGATGCTCAGGCCAATAAAGTCCTTTCTAGCTTCTAAAAGTAAAAACTATGATTTTGTACTGAAAAAAGCTGAAACATTTCACACTACCAGGATATCAGTACTATCTCTGTATGTGCACCAGCAACAAACACAGTTTCAAGAGGAAGAAGTCAGAATGCAAAGATCTTTCTAGTCCTGCATTCAGAAGCAGGCGTGTGACTCCAGGTCCCTACAGCCCACAAGGCACGGCCAGTGGCTTACCTGTATGAGTTCTTACATGTGTTTTCAGCTGATTGCACTGGGTGAATGCCTTCCCACACAGCTGACACACGTAGGGCTTCACCCCTTTGTGTATCCTCATGTGCCGACGGAGGCTACTTGCTTCCGAGAAGACCTTCCCACAGGTGTTGCACACTGGCTTGGCTTTGGAGTACTTCTGGTCCAGCTCCTCTCCCGAGCTCTCCAGCTGGTAAGAGCCCTTGTCGCTGGCTATGTTGGCCATGCAGTGCTCCTTCAGGGCACAGCTCTGCTGAGGCTTTGCCCGTTTCTGCTTGGCTGCCATGGTCTGGGCCAGCATATCCTGTGCTGCCAGAGTCTCGCTCTCCACCACAGCCGCCAGCTGCAGCTCCGAGTTGTCGCTGCCCTGGGCAGCCTGCTCTGTTATCTGGGTAGCCAGTTTGTTTGCATCCAAAAACATCTCAATGGACGTGTTCTCGGCCACATCGTTCTGGTACGGGAGGGATTTATTCTCCAGGCTTTTGGGGGGGCTGAAATTCTTCTTCCGCTTTTTGGGTTGGGGCGATTTCTTCTCTAACGCTGCTTTCTTTGCCAGGGGTTGAACCAGTTCTGCAGCAGCAACGTCTGCTTTGTCCCGATCATTGTAATCTCGCAGAGTCAGAAGGCAAGTCTGCTGATTCATTTCAACGTTCCCAGTGATGCTGGATGTCTCTGTGGAAGAGGGATTAGCAATAAAAGCAAAGTCCTCCATCTTGATCTTGCATTTAGTGACCACTTCTTCTACTTTGAGATAGTCGGCAGCCTGGTGAATCTCTTTAACATTCCAGCTGCAAGGAAACAAGACTTGGGTGAAACATTCCGGACAAGGCACACCTTTGTTCTGCATCAACTGTATCACACAGGGAGTGCAGAAAAGTTACACTGTCAGAAATGTAACTTTGAGACCACACAGCAAGACTAATCTCTCAGTGCTGCGGTGCCACAGGGCACGAGAATGCCAACTCCTCCTGAGCTCAAGGTCATTGTCCAGTGGGGTCCGAACACCCTCACACTGAGGAATTTGTTTCCATTACATGCCTCTGTAGAATTTTAAGTTAAAAGTCAGCTTGTAAGATTGTGATGCTAGACATGGGCGTGTCGGTCCAAAGAGCTCAGAAATCGCAGCACAAAGGGATAAAAATGCATAAATTACCATTCCATAATCCTTAGGACAAAAGTGTCAGGTAATTCACAAGCACCACATCCCTCTCTGTGAGACTCGTATTAATCTTGCTTTATAAAACAATTTGCAAAGAGTCTTAATTCTGAATCACCTGCACACAGACACCACTAACACCAAGGAAATGCTCATTTAAACCACTACACTCTATTTTTCAGTTCTCACAACACAGACCTTGATGGTTTTGAAAAAAATTATCTGGAAAAAGTGGCAACATGTACCATCAATGCATTTATGGATTTACAGCACTTAAAGAGAGATTAATGGTAAACAACATAATTTTAACAATCTCTTACGCAGCAAATGCAATGAACAATAAGTAACTTGCACAATTACTCTCTGTATGTGAATACAACAGATCCAGAAACTCTCCTGCTGCAGTCCCAGACATCAGGAACACTGCACACTTCTGCTCACATGTAACAGTCAAAGCACTCAGGACACGGCTGTGCACTGCTCTACTGCTGGCAATGCTTGTAGCTAATTAAAAAAAACCCCTCTGCATCTGGACTTAAATTATCAAATACCAGTTTTTCCCACTTCAGTAGTAACAAAGGGGGTTTAAGCCTCCATTTGATACCAGACACTGAGAAAGGAGTTAAAATCCTGGGCTAGGTACGCCTAAGTAGCCACAGTTCCCTCATGAGGGATGATCTCTTGCTGACAGAAAAGCACTGAAAAGAATCCTCACTGTACATGAAGCAACACAACAGGCACAAAATCAATGCAGTAATGGGGGGAACACTTTTTCTGTGACTCCTTTTGGGCACTGTAATATAAGGTTTTAAGTAACAGATCATGCAAATTCTAACAAATGTTAATGTTTAAAATCGTGCCTATCCTCATCCATTCCTCAGACTTCAGTGTCTACCACATACAAAGTTTCTCCGTGGTTTTGAAAAAAGAACTATTGTAATTCACCTCCAGAAACGACACACTTGTCCTTCCCTCTCCTGGTAATCATGCAGGATGTTTAACCCCCTGCCAACCCAGACAGAAAGAACGGGTGACTGAAACTATCAATCAGTGAAATATTAGACAACACACCTTTGTGTTGGCACTCCCGTGTCATGTGCTGTTCTAAAGCATGCAAACAGATGAACCTCAAGCTGTTAATACGTATCACATCCCCTGCTATTTGTTCCTCCAGCATTTAGGAAGAATCCAGTCCTGTGTTACCACAAAGTTTATTTCCCTGCCCTTTAATAGCCTAAATTACCTGTCAAGGTTTAAGTTCCCCGTATAAATAAACTCCAGGAGCTTTTGGAACCCATCAGCCTTCACTTGAGTCTGATCCAAGACAACATTATTGTCAGACGCGTCCCTGTAGAAGGCCCCGAAGTACTCGCTGAAGGAGGCGAGCACGTTCCTGTGCGCTTTGAACTGGAACTCCCCGATGACCACGGTGCAGTCGCAGAGGAACCCGGCCTGCCGCTGCTTGTTCAGCCTCTCCAGCAGGTGCTCGCAGTGGTGCGAATACTGCATTTTGAGACCGCGCTGCAGCCGCTTGGCTCCGACCTGCGAGAGCGGAAAAAACACCCCCAAACAAAACCGATTTACGTGCAAGGTTTCACTTTGTTTCGCCCTTAATGGTTACAAACGAGTCAGTGCGCGGAGACACGGCGCTGCCGGGCCTGGGCCGGGCTGGGGCCGCCTCAGCGCCGGACGGCCCCGCGCTGTCCCCGGCGCGGCCCCCCCGCGCTGTCCCCCCTCACTGTCCCCC
>VXBX01008237.1:0-17531 GCA_013400415.1 Scytalopus superciliaris
TGATGATGATGATGATGATACTAGGTGTAAAAGAATTTTATAATATGACCTTAAATTATTTGCAAGTTCTTTTACTATGGCTACTACACTATTTTTTAGATCTAAAATACTTTTAGCTGAGTTGTATATATTTCTATTTAATAGTTACATATGTCATTTAGATTATTTCTTTTCTTCATAATATAATTGTTTAGATAGTGGCAAAGAACATAACACTGAAGATAAAATGAGCTCTATAAAAACTGTAAAAGAGAAAGTGATTAAAGCCTAGCAAAAAGCAGATGGAAAAAAAGAAGAAAGAAACATCCTGTAGCTACTGGGACTGTGAGTAAATCGCTTGCTTAAAACAGAAAAAAGGTTAATGTCTAACTTGGGGAAAATGAAATTGTTTGATAGCTCAGTAGAGAACTGCCCCACCTGTACTTCAGGCTTTGAATAATATGAACTGCCTAATACCCTAAATTACAAAAAAATCCCTACTTTGTAGTTTTAGTGAGTATAATCGTGGTTTACCTTTTTAAGCTGTTGCATAATACTTTGAATACTGCCAGGGATGGGGCATTTACAATGTCCCTGAGCAACCTGTTCCAGTGTCTAACCACCCACAGGGTAAAAAGTTTCTTCCTAATATCTGATCTAAATTTCCCCTCTTTCAATTTATACCCATTACTCCTTGTCCTACCACTACAGTTTCTGACAAAGAGTCCCCATCAGCTTCCCTGTAGGCTCCCTTCAGATACTGAAAGGTCACTATGAGGTCTCCAGGCAATCTTGTCTTCTCCAGGCTGAACATCCCCAACTTTCTCAGCCTGACTTTGTATGCAATGTGCTTACCAACTTTGTGGTCTCCTCTGGACTTTCTCTCACAATACAATATCTGTCCTTCTTATGCTGGGGACGTGAGAACTGAATGCAATATTCCAGGTGGAGTGCCACAAGAACAGAACAGAGGGGCAGAATCACCTCCTTCGACTTGCTGACCATGCTCCTTTTGTTGCAGCCCAGGATTCGGTTGGCTTTCTGAGATGTGAGCACACACTGCCAGCTCACATTGAGTTTTTCATCAGCNTCCTCTGGACTTTCTCTCACAATACAATATCTGTCCTTCTTATGCTGGGGACGTGAGAACTGAATGCAATATTCCAGGTGGAGTGCCACAAGAACAGAACAGAGGGGCAGAATCACCTCCTTCGACTTGCTGACCATGCTCCTTTTGTTGCAGCCCAGGATTCGGTTGGCTTTCTGAGATGTGAGCACACACTGCCAGCTCACATTGAGTTTTTCATCAGCCATCACCTCCAAATCTTTCTCTGCAGGGCTGCTTTCAGTGACTTATCTGCCTAACCTGTAGGTGTGTCTGGGATTGTCATGATGCACGTATAGAACCTTGCACTTTGCTTGGTTGAACTTCGTGAGGTTTGTATCAGCCCAGCTCTCAAACCTGTCATCCCCTGGATGACATCCCTTCCCTTCAGTGTGTCAACCGCTCTAGATAAGAGTACTGTAATCCCTAAGGCTTTCAGAAACCTGTATATATGAGCTTGGGCTTGGCTTAGGATATGTTATTGAATTCTTTCCTTTTTCATTTCTGTCTGAGAAAGACTTGGTAATTTATAATAAAAACTAAGATTGCATCAATTGGATGGAAATTTCTCTATTCCCATAATTCACTAATTTGTGTAAATGGCATTATGAAAACTAGTAGGTTTTAACATGGAACTAGGATTTTTGATGGTGTAAATTCAATAGACTTTATGCAAATTTATACATTTGAGGCTATTGCCCATAGAGTACTAAAGAACATTTTCTGGCACACAGATACCTCGATTTCACAGTTAAATTAACTTCGCAATTATCAGGATTGGACTCATTCCCTAAAAAGCCCTAATGATACCTTTGCTGCTTATTCAAAGGAAATCACGTAATATTAATTAAATGATGGTTATTTTAAAATGAAGTAACTCTTCTTTATTGACGGTGGAAAAAGTCCTAATTTTCAGATATCAATATAGGTTCAAGTACTCAGGAAATAAGGCAATATATCAATGAAATATGTCAATAAACACATATATTGTGCCATTAGAGCAATAAAGCAAGTAGTTAACATTTCCAACACACTTTTTCACTCTGACAGTCTAAGCTGTAAAAATGTACCTAATGCTACACTTTATTATTTGTGAAATGGTACATTCTCATGCCAACATAAATGTAAAAAGATAACCTCCTCTAGACAGAAGATATGATTGCAATCCCGTAATTTGTCAATTTATGTTTTATCATACTATTTTATTTTTAACCAAAACCCCCTATGATAAATGTCTTTTAATCAAAGCTTGAATTTGTCATCTGAACAGCTTTTCATTTTGTTTTATTTTATTCCTATATGTGCAATTCTTTTGTGGAAATAACATATAGTAATTATGAAAATCTTGGTCATTGAATCACATGATGGCTAAATAATTGCGAAAAACTTAGTATCTATGTTCAACCAGATTAATTAGTGATTTTTAAGTACACTGTTATCAATTTAACCTTGTTTTATTTGAATAAAAAAACCTGTGTAAGATATTCTTTATCAAGTTCTAGCATATTTGGTGATGCCCTGTGCTATTTGTAGATCTCTCAATCTGGCTACGTAAGTGTACCTGGAAAACAAGCAATTTTATAAAGTTAATAATGAGATAAACCAGAATAAATATATGATGATAACAGAGCTACAGACACATACCTGTTTTAAATGTTAAACAGACCATAAGTACTGTGGGATACCTGGATTTCATGAAAGCAGTAGTTAATTTAGTATCAATTTGCATCTTGTATCAAAGCGTGAAGATATCAATTTGCCTTATTATTTTATAACAAGATGTTCTACACTGAATTACTCTGTTAGCTGCAAATCTGAGTATCATTAAAATTGCATTTTTGAACAGCAGTTTTATTTTAACTATTTTGGTAGATTCCTTAGCTAAACATTGAATTATCGATTCTACTATCTTTATCTACTTTTCCTCCATGGTGAGAAAACATGCTTTATGTCCCATGATTTGGTAAAAAGCCTAGTCCAGAGCCCTGTATAAGAATAAGAACGGTATTAGCAGCTTTAATAAAAAGTCTAAATCAGCACTGAGACGTATTGAATCTGTTCTGTAACATGGACATACCAAGAGCCAAGAAATAAAGTCTTGTGAGAAGAATTTCAAACTGTACATCTGTTTTGTCCCATCGCTTAACAGTACTAATAATGCCCAGTTTGAGACTAGAAATTACTCAAGTCTGCTGCTTTGAGGACAGTCTGGATGCAACCATGCTGGTAAACTGCATAGGAGCAAGACACATCCTTGAGCACTCTCCCTTGGTCCAGAATACCATTCCACTGATGGCACAGTGCCTCCACTGTTTTCGGGTTGTATCTGCTAATACTCATCCAGATAATACACAGCCATAGTTAAATGATATCAAAAGCCAGGAACCGCACTGAATAAGAAGAATGAATGAAACCTCCTGGTATTTGCAGAGAGAAATTAGATAGTTGCTGACAATTCTTATCACTACAGGCAAAGCCTTTTCTGCTTTACATCCAATGACTATGTGTGGCTATAAAGCAACAGCACTAGCTGAATAGAGAATATAGAATATGAATATGAATAGAGAATAGCTGAATATTTGGGAATGTGACTCAAGTCTCAAGTATACTACAGAATCACAGAATATGTTAAAGTGGAAGGGACCCACAAGGACCATTGAGTTCAGCTCCCAGCCCTGCACGTGACCATCCCCAAGAGTCACACCATGTACCTGAGAGTAAATACAAATAATTAGAAAGGATGGGTACACATAAAGTGTGAAATCCATGTCACCTAATATATTTAATTTCCTTTTAGTCACTGCCTATAATGCACCCGAGTTTCCTTCTCCATCTAAGAAAAGTGATAAGAATCTTTCAGGGTCATCTGAGAGATGTTCCTTCTTCTCCAGTGAGGGCACAAAATGTAGGTTGTGGTCTTTGCAGGGTAACAGGAACAGAATACTCACATGCCAAGGGATAAGGTAGGAAGAAAAACTTATTTTATTGAAATGGTGCCCGGCTTAAATAGGATTGGTAGGGAAGGTTCTGGACCGGGGTGGAGCTTAAGAACAGTTTAGGGAAGAGTCTGGGAGGGGTTTGCAATACAAGGAAAAAGCCTCCAAAACTGGGAACACAGAGGCATGTGCAGACCATATAAGGAAATGCTATCCTGCTGCAAGCAGGGACTAATCATTGGTGGGTTACAAGCCATGAGGGATGGAAAATTCCAGCAGGACAGACAGTACAACAACGGAAAAGACATAGAACACGATAAAATCCTCAAACTGGGTACAGACTTTAAACTGCAGACAGTCCTTAAACATAGCAGCAGTCCACATAAATGCAGCAAGCAGTTTCCCAGAGCTCAGGCAGTCACAGATCTGGGTTGTTTAAGCTGTGCTTCCATCGCTGGTATCTCTCTTCTCCAACAGTAGGTGAGCTGGACTGTGGGGAACTGCGATGGGTCTGCACATTGGCAGAGCAAGAAGAATTTCACCCTGAAGAGACTGTGTACCCATGAAGATATATCTCTCAGCTAGAGGATTGTAAACAACTTGCAGGTGCTGAGAGGACTCAGGAAGCTACAAGATAAGGGATAACAAGCTGGGTGAATCTGTACAGAAACAAAGAGTTGTAGCTATGGCCAATGAATGATTGTTTATATGTAATAAGCACCAATAATGTTAATGCACGTACACTTAAGAAAGATATAAAAAGTAGCTGTGATAAAAATAAACGGGATCCATGCCTGACTTTCTTGTACATTTTGTCGTTTGTCCGTCTCAACAATGACACTGGACCTTGTGCAGTATTTTCAGTAATAGGTATGAAATGAAGCTATCTGGTTGCTTTTATGGCCTTCCTCTGAGCACTGTCTGACTTTTTATAAATTATTAAACATTCATTCTCACATCACTTCCTTGACTAAAGGAGATATCTTCCATTTACAGGGGTATAACTGAGATACAGAAAGATTAAATAGACTAGTCTGAAAGCCTACTAAAGGCTGCTATTGATTTGAATGAGAATTAGATCAGGCCATTTGTGAATTAACTTCCTGAGTGAGTGTGAAAATCCATCTAAATTTATTTATAGAACTAATATTATAACTCAGGCATGTCCCTTAATTTCTATATTGCTCTACTTACCTAGAAAAAAGACCCTAATTTGTTTAGTGTCCTGTTATCTTTCAAAGATATACATATATAGTACATATCTAAGTGCTCTAGAGCTTGTGGATTGCATCAAGGGAGGGAGGTAAACTTTTCTACTGGACAAGAGATTGAAACCAGTGCAGAAAGAGGCTTCCCAACCCCACCTCCAGAAGGGAAAGTGGTGAAGCCTTGACTCAGACCAACCTCAGACTCAGAGTGGGCAGCACTGGCAGTGACCCACCTGCACTAAAGCCACTTCCAGGGAGCTTGTCTCTGGCCAGCTGGGGATGAAAAGCAAGCCTTAGAGGGAAAGTGCACTAGTGAGGGACATCTGCTGCTGTCTCCAAAATGTGCTGGCCACACTGGAGCACACTTGTAGACTTACCAAGATGAGCCAGAGGTAACAGAAGCCACCAGGGGAAACACCAGAGAAACATCTCGAAGGAATTAAGGGGTGTTCCTGTAGGAAGGCAACACAGCCAGCAGCCCAACTGAGGTGTCTTTACACCAACACCAGCATGGGCAACAAAGAGGAGTTGGAAGCCACCAAGTGCTTCTAGAAAGTTATGCCCCTATCCTGGGCTACATCAAAAACAGTGTGGCCAGTACGGAAAAAATTCTGTTGCTCTGCTCCGCTCTGGTGGGACCCCACCTTGAGTACTGAATCCACTGCTGAGAGCCTCAGCACAGGAAGGACATTGACAGGTTGGAGGGAGTCTAGAGGTCACCAAGATGATTAGAGGGCTGGAACACCTCTCCTATGAAGAAAGACGAAGACAACTGGGATTGTTCAACCTGGAGATTAACAGGTCTTCCGAGTGACCTAAGTGTGGCCTTTCAGTATCTGAAGGGAGCCTACAAGAAAGATGAAGGGAACTTTCTACAGGGGCATATAGTGACAGGACAAGGGGAATGAGCTTTAAACTGAAAGAGAGTAGGTTTATATTGCATATTAGGAAGAAATTCTTTACTGTGAGAGTGGTGAGGCACAGGAACAGGTTCTCCTGAGAAGTTATGGATGTCCCATCCTTGAGAGTGTTCAAGGCCACTTGTTCTGAGCAACCTGGACTAGTGCAAGGCAGGGGGTAGAACTAGATGATCTTTACGTTCCGTTTGAATTAAGGCCTTTCTATGCTTCCGTGACAATGGGGGGATGTTTTGGAGAAAAAGAAATATAAGGGAAAAAAAAAAGGAAGGCTTCCCAGAGGAAAAAAAAGGACAGAATTCTGTATATGTTTTTAAGCTATAATTATACAGGAATATAAAATAAATTTCTTAGGAATTATTTTTGGAGGATACAAGACCAGCTTTGATGTTTTTAACATTATATGACCCAATTTAGTAACACCGTTGACAAGAATTTTGGTGTCTCTAGAGACACATGATTACTGGAAAGAATGCAGAACTGAACACTGATATGCTTGTTGTATATAGTCGTGCTGGCTTCAAATGCAAAAATACATCATATTTTTGTTAAAAACTACATTTGGTGAAAAATAGTTCTTATTATAGAAATATTTGAAAGGTAGAATGATAGAAGAAGATGGGTGTGAAAGCAACATCAGAGTGGATGGATTCTTTCAAGTCAGAGTAAGACTAAATAATTAATTATTTAGTATATGGCTCAGTAGATTAGAATTTCTTCATAGTGTAGAAAGACTACTGCCTCCAGACATGATATACTTTTAGTGATTTACTTATAAATATTATAATACCTTATTCTAATATCTTGGTGAAACTTTCTAAGATACTGTTATTGTTTAATTTGAAATGTTTTAATGAAGTTAATGTCAATAATCCATTTCTATTCTATTTCTATTTCAAACTGAGAATTCTAAGAAATTCTTGCTGCACTAAAAAGAATCCAGGTGTGATAAGGGTCAATCACTCCTCAGAAACAGATTCTGATTTTATTATCCTATTGCTGAAATTCTCTTGCCCCTTAATTTTGTGTTGCCAGCAGCATGGTTAGAAGAAAGTACTGAGGGACCAGACCTGAAAGCTGATGCAGCCATGCCATTATAGATACCCATAACTTATTAATTTCATATCTGCATTATAGTCAGTCCTTCATCTCAAAGGCAGACATTGTTCATAACTGACTCTGTAAAACTAAATTAGACCCACCATAATAAAAAAATTATTTTCAAAATTTTGGAGCTGATTTTGCAACAGTTTCTGAATCAGGAAAAACTATCATTTCTGACCCATTAAGCCTGCTGGATTTTCACCACACTTGTTGAGAATGCCAAGCGGATTTCATCCAAACATTAATAACATTTTTATTAACTGAGAGCAGGAAGGAGGTAAATAACGCAATAAGGGTGGCAAGCTAAAATATAATTATGAGAAAGTCCTGTTAATGGAAGTAACAGCTTTGCCAGGTAATTTATAATAATCCATTTTAATAGACCTAGACTCTGTCACTGAAGGAGTTAAAAACCCTGCCAAAAGAGTGTAAACATAGTATTTTTTAATGAAGAAGACTACAGATTGGACATTCTAGACAAGCATATGCAGTATTTAACATGTTTTATTCTATGTCATGCATAAGATCTTGCTAGGGGATCATACTGTTAGTATTTATGGCCACTTACTGCATCTCTTCAGCATGGGGATAGATACCCACAGTTGTAGCTAAATTCAGAGATTCATAAATAAAACCCTTTCATCAGGAATTATTTCCTACAGTTAATGGACTAGTTAGAAACTCTTCCCTTCCGCAGATGGATTTTGATACTTTTGATGAGAAATTTATCTCTTACTGCATCAGATTTTAAAAATAGCCGTTAAATATTTTTCTGTTCTAATAAAGCAAAATATATTTTTTCATACTGTATAAACCTAAAATTTTTTGAAAAATGCATGATAGAAATGTATGCAAAATATATGCAGTTTGTTACTGACTTCTAATACCATGGCTATACTGCCTTAATAGAGTGTGTTTAAAAACCTGAAATTGCTCTGAACAGGATTAGGTGGCATCATAAAAAGCTTGTACTCCAATTTGATTACAGCTGTAATCAAAATGACTTCATGTAACTACAATACAATTAATTAATTAATTATAATTAATACAATTAATCTGTTTTGCATGTAACTTGAATTAAGCACTCAATCTCTGTTTGTCACTGTCCTTTACCCTTAAGACTGGCCTGTATTAGTGACAATTTCTCAGATAAGTATATATTGAGGAGATCTAAAACTCAAGGTACTGCAAGTGCCTAAAATGGATTCTCTTTCTTCAGGAAAAATTATGCATTTTTCATTCCAAGATACCCCATTTAAATAACATTCACTACTAGTATGTTAATTGTTTTGCTAGGGAAAAAAAAAAGTACATCTGAGCACCACAAGTGCGGCCCTGAGGGGAAGGAGGGGGAGGGAAAGAAAGGGACACACTCCAGGGAGCGAGGTTGGTGCTGCCTAGGCGAGCACAAGGAAGAGAGAGCTTTATTCAAAATGCTACAACTTAAATAGGGTCGGGGGGCTGGGTCCTGACCCCAGGAGCACCCTGGGAAGGGTCTGGGGCAGACCCAGCCATACAAGGCAAGATTCTTCAAAACTGGGAATAGAGAGGCAGGTGATACCATATAAGGGAATGGTACAGTGCTGCAGACACGGACCAATCAGGGATGGGTTATACAGCATGAGGGTTAGAAACTTCCAGCAGGGACACACAGTGAAATAAAGAGAATGATAAAATCCTCAAACTTTGTACAGATTTCAAACTGCAAAACAGTCCTTAACATAGCAAGAGTCCATACAAACACAGCGAACAGTTCTTAGCACAGATCTGTGCTGCTTTCCACAGCCAATTTCTCTTCTCTCCTCCAACACACAAGGAGTTTTTTTGTAGTTTTCTTATAATGTACACAGTGGTAGCAAACTAATGATGGTAGCAGACAATGACACTGCGGCATGGGACAGTGCCTTTTCAAACTGGTCTGTCTTTCTGAATGATCACTGGGAGGTCATGCTCTTCTGAAAGCTTCATTTTCAAAATCTGCAATATATTGATAACCACTTTGTTAAGCATTCTTTCAGATAAAGTGATTGATTTAAAGAATAAAATATATCAAGTGTTTATTTAGTTTGTCAGAAGAACAGAAATCACTCACTACTTTCTCTGAAATCTCATTCTGGGATAGCTTATTATTTATAGGGCATTATTATTTGAATATATGAATTGTTAAAGAAAAGTGAAAAGAAATATTGTTAAATTTTTCTAACTGCTGTTTTCCAGAAAGCTTTGCTACAGGGTATTCTTCATTTATACAGAGGGCATGTTTTATTGATAAAAAATATGTTTAAAAATACATTACATTGGATTTATATAATGAAAAAAATTACCATGACTATTTAATAGCATTACTCTTCTTCCTGAATGTTAGGAGTTGTTACAAAGCTGTAATATGAACAAGGTTTTAGGGAAAGGTTATGTACACAGTGGCAATTTTGGTATAATTATGTCAGTACACTGAAAAAGCAGCAAACCCTTGGCTATACTTGAGTATATAGATCCATTGCAGCAGTGGAAGCCTAAACTTACTGGAGACTGGGCTTTCTGAAGCCTTCACGCCTTCATCCTTAGAGTCTGCTGCTGTGGCCAGCTGTGTATTCACTGTTATTCAGTCCTGCACAACCATGGGGACACACGGCTTTGTATGCATTTAGTAGATGTGGTTCTAAGAAGGTAGAAATTGTTCCACACTTTCCACTCAGCTTGTGGAATACACTGGTGTGCTTTTCATTACCATGCCAGGTGATAAACTGTGCATACTTTGGGAACCTATTTCAGTCCTCAATTTCTGTAGATATTATAGTGCTCTATTTAGCATAATAGAAAAGGATAGATGTATTTAAAAAATCTGGTTATTTCACAATGGAACTATGCCATAAGAGTACATTTTTTTATGATGGGCACATTTTATGATGTGAAAAGCAGTCATAAAATGTGCTTTAAAATATGAATTTATAACTGAAGTACTGATCTTATTTTTTTTTTAGAAAAATTATGCCTAAGAAAATACATTATTACTAAATGAATGCACTAGATTATTTGCACAAATTTTGTCATTGCCTGGACCACATTTTCATTCAGTGTTCTAATTGGGCCATATTACTTCCTGCTAACCATTGTTCTAATTGTAAATGAGTAGAAAGCAACCAGATATTATCCTGGAAAGAAATGCAGCAATTACTTAAAGTGAAATTAGGAAAAAGTTAAGTGCATTCTTAACTGCCTTTTATGCTGTCTTACAAAGGGAAACAAGGAATTACATCCTTGCATCAGCTCCTCAGCTTTTTGTATACATCTGTAAGTGTCTGATGTGGAATCTACAACAGAGGTTCTATTTTTGTACAAACTATCTCCCTGGTGGGTAACATACAGGGCAGGTTATTAGGTCGGGTTTGGTCCTGAGGATAAGAGCATATTGGTTGTGCCTATGTGGCTGCAGTTCATTAGGCTGCCTGACTAAATAAAGCAAAGCAAGTTAAACTCAAAGACATGGCAGGAACATGCAAGACTTATATTTGGGCAAAAACACCGAAGGCAGTAAAAGGCTGAAATTAAAGTGGACTGGGGAGAACAAAATATTGAAGAACAGAGGGAGAAGAAGGCAAAAGAGACTGACTTGTATGTAAGCAGGTGGTTGATCAGTATGCGTTCATCTGACTGAGCCTTGTGCTTGATCACTGCAGTCTGTCCTACAAGCTGAACCAATACTGTACCTAAGTGTTGCCTGTGTGAGTACCAATGTGAAACAAGACTAGCAGGTGAGTAGGGTAACAGGCCTGAGTACAGCAATAGGACTGAGAAGGTGTGAGCTCAAGGAGTGTGATAGTTTTGGCTGGGTTAATTTTCTTCATAGTAGCTGCTATGGGGATGTGTTTTGATTTGTGCTGAAAACAGTGTTGATGATCTAAGATTTTTTTTTTTGTTATTACAGTGTTTGCATTTTTTCTGCTCCTCAACCCACCCTACCTGTAAGGAGGCTGGTGGAGGGCACAGTGAGAGAACAGCTGATCCCATATTCCATACCATATGGCGTCATGCTCATCATATAACACTGGGGAAAGGAGAAGGAAGGGGATGATCATCAGCATGATGGTGCTAGTCTTCCCAAATCACTGTTATGTGTGATGGGGCCCTACTTTCCTAGAGCCCTACTTTCCTAGAGATGGCTGAACACCTGCCTGCCCACTAGAAGTGGTGAATGAATTCCTTGTTTTGCTTTGCTTGCATGTGCAGCCATACCTTTTAAAAGTTTTGTTTGTTTGCTTTTAATTTATTTTGTTTTGTGCTTTAGTTTCCTTTGAAATTCCTGCTTTTAGTAACATTTTTAAAGTGAGGAATTTGCCATTTCAATATTTTTTGGAAATATCTTTTTCCACCTAAAGGAATGTGGCAAAAAGATAAAAGAAATACCATGATGCTGATAAAGTATATAAACATTCAGACAGAAAAGTATTATAACATTACTTTGCTTTGTAAGTAAGCAATCAAAAAATTATCTCTGTTTAAGGAAATTCTACACAGAATTTTAATGTTCTAAACAGCTTTTAACCCTCCTAAGTCTGAGGAGAGAATTTAGCCTGTAGCTAAACATGTCTGAGAAGATTCTGTAGCCTGTCTTTAAGTCTCCTCTGTTTGGGGTTACTGTCATACCACTGTTCCTAAAAATACATGATTATAACTTTATTTTGAAAGATACCTGTTCCTATTGGAGTAAATCAGGGCCAGTCTGAGATCAGGGTCCTCAGAGCATGCAGGAATTTTAAAGGGTTCATTCAAATTTGTATCAAGTGAAGTGGTAGCTGAATAGCAAAAGCACAAGTAAGATGAAATGAAAAGAAAAAAGGAAAAGGCAAAAGGAAAGGACTGAGTCACGCTATTGAGCACTTTGGGTGTGATCAAATTCTTTATTTATATCTTCTTATTATACTGCTTCCAGCTGCTTTTTTAATGGGTGGATTTGGTATCTTTGTTTCTAATAAAAGTCCTGTTAATATTTAAAGGAAATTTTGTCTCATTGATAGTAATTCCAGCCTAGCCCACTAACAACAATTAAAAGTCCTGTCTTTACAAGGACTGTTTGTAAAAATTACAGTGGTACTAGCATATTTTCTACCCAGACTTATCATGTTTTCAGATGGTTAACAGCATTAAAAAAGTAGCAAAGAAGTGACCAGAGGCAGAATTTAAACAACCCTTTCTCCTTCCTTGATTTGGTATAGGCGGACAGTAATAGTGAATATGCTTATATTAATACCAGCTATTTTGTGACAGAAGCTTCCATTTTCTAAGGCTGTTAAGAGAAGAATTTCCAACCACAGCCTGTTTGTATAATAATTATTTAAAGAAAAAAGTACCATAAAAAAGAAAACATTCTAAAATAAAACCCTAGGACTCTGACCAAGTGGTTAGAGTAATTTCGTAATCTCTGATGTTCAACAGGTGCATCACATAAAGCATTCCTCATCCCACTGGCAGAGGAATAACCATGAGAAGTTGTTCAGTCAAGAAAGGTCATTCTCATCTTCTAGGAACACATTTTGCTAAATTGTGAGTGGCAGTGACTGTTCCTAAATGAAATCTCTCTGACAGCCTTAAGACATTTTGTAATTTCTTGTATATAACAATTTTCAAATGAATGAATTTTAAATTTAATAAATCTGAAATACTCTAAATAATTATTGCTATATGTGCAACAGTCTTCTGGGAAAAAAAAATAAAAATAGTATGCAATCTGCAAGGTATAAAATATGTGCATAAAATTATGAGAGAAAAATATAATCTTCTGAACATTTGCGTATGCACACTCATTGTACCCAGAATTCTATTACAGTCACAGAGCATTATGGATCCTTTTCTGACAAGCAAATATTCATGTGTTCATTCTGAGTAAGTACTTTGGAAAATAAAATTTCATTTTGCCAGAAACAAATGACACTCTAGTGATAGGTGCTCTCAGAACATGATGAAACTGGTCATGCCAGTGTGATTGTCATGGTGAAGTTAGGATGGGGTAACTGAGGGACCAGACCATACCACTCAGTGACACAGTCTTAACATTTATGGCTACAGTGGGTTGATAGCAATTTCTAGTGAAAGATTTATGTTATACAACACTGACACAGTTCTGCAGGCTGTTGGACACTCATGAATGTGTTCTTATTGTTTATCCATTTATGAGTTTTTAAATTTGATTGTCATTGGAAAAAGTAAATGGCCTTACTAATACAAAGCAATCCCAAAACAACTTATTTCACTTTCTTCATGTCTGAAGCCAGCTGTGTATTTTTACCTGGATTGTTATCCTTTTCTGACTTCGTACCCAAAATAAATTACAAGGCTGTAAAGTTAAAAGTGGCTTTTCTCACTGCCTCCTTCCTGAGCATTATAGTGCCCAATTACAGCTGAGAAAATGCAGTCCTGATAATTGAGCAAATCTTCCTTATAATCTGTTCTGCTTTCTTATTCCAACATCAGTGTTGGGCAGATACAGGACAGGTCTTTTTTATTCTGAGCTGTGCTTTTGAATAGGCATCACTTTGTGATACTAAAAGCTAGAAGTTTTCTGGTTGACTACTCATGGTAGAAGTGCCACCCTAGAATTCCTGGGGGACAGAAGTAACCCTAAGTCCTAGATGAGGTGCTGTACAATGATACCTGTTTGTGATTGGACATGAGCAGGTTATAACTTCCTTATTTTCTCCTGTATATAAGTGCCTGTGCAAGGACAATCATTATTCAGAGAGAATGTTTTTAAGAGGTTGGGTTGATTTAGAATTGTAGATGAGCACAGAAGCTTTTTTCAGTCTAGCTCAAAAGCAAAAATGGAAGGTGTGGGGCCAGTGTTCCTCCATTCCATAAGAGTGACTGGACTAAAGCATAAATGAAAAACACTTTGACTTCAATTCCCTTCTTAATTCAAGGTGTGTCATATCTGATCCAGTCTTTTGCACAGGAATCTTTGCATGCCCATCCCAGAGTTTAATTCTCTCGCTACTTAACCAAAATCAGTCTACTTTTATTTGCTTTTTCATTGATAATTAAATCGTTCATTTTTCATTGCTAATTAAATCTTGACTGATGATTCTCCGTCTCTGTTCAAGACTGGTACCTTGTCAACATATTTTGTAGTGAAATGAGTAAAGCAGTCACATGAGAAGCCAGGAATATATCTTTCAGCTTTCTAAAGCTAGAATTGAAATTCAGTATTGGCTTGTTACTCTGTAGGTGAGTTAAATCTTTTGGCTAATTGCAAAATGTAGTTCCAGCAGATCCTCCTACAGCTCTTGTGACTTAAAAGCATTAAAACATTCTGATGTTAGATTACTTAAGGTGTATGATCAGCATGTAGTTTTTCTGAATCACTCTTCATAGTCATTAATCTTTCTTCATCACTTCATCCTTCTCACGTGTCATATAAGAAGACTAAGTATCTAAATTGTGTGCTCTGAATCACACTCTTGGGGCCAGGTAGCTTTTTTCCTAGACACTTTTTTGTCTACATTGGAAATATCTAAGTAGGGTTTCTGTATCTCATATAGACACTTAGGTCAAACATTTAGTCATAAATTACAGCCCTAAGAATTCAACTTAGTATTCACTTAAATCCAAAAGCTCCTATGAAAGACGTTTAGCAACAATCTGAGCATTCAAGCTTCTGAAGACTATATTGGAAACAAAACCAATGCAAAAGTTGCTACTTAATATTTCACAAAGGCTTTCTAGCATCTACTTCAAAGGCTTAAGTCCTAAAAGAGTCCAAAAAAGATCACACTTATTTGCGAATCTATTTAATTTTGTAAATTACTGGTAGACATCCACCAAAGCTCTAGGCAACTTTACAACAAATTACAAGCTGTATTGCCAGTCTATCAAATATAGGAATTAAATATATTCCAATAGTTTGCCCAAACTGACCCTCCAAAAACTAATCACAAACACAGAGCACACAGTTATGCATTTGCAATTTTTACCAAAGAATAATGGCATAAACTGCTGAATGTACTACTAGCATTTCATTTCTGTAGGAAACTGGTGCTACAAATGCTCACTTGTGTACACGGAGCTTTGAAGTTCACAGAATCTTTTGAGCATGTAATTGGTAGAGTTCACTGATTCACAGCTTTCTAATTCAGTTGGTATTCTGGCAAGTTATTAGCCAGCTGCTGTTCACTGAAGCAGATGTTATGAGCCATGCATGAAATTGTCAAGGTTACAGTTAGTACAAAGAAAGCTCTATCCCTCTCCTGTCAGGATTTGTAACAAAACTTCTACTGACGTCATGAGAAGAATCAGCTTCAGAAATGGGGCATTACTCAACCTTATCCCCCATTGTGTCGTATTCTTTCTTCTTTCATCTTCTCCTCATGGCCAACTTTCTTCAATCTTTCTTGTCATCTAAGAGCAGTTTGTATATGATTTGCCAGCTCTTACCTTCTAGTCATCTTTCATGATGATTACTGCACTTGAAAACATCCTTCAGTTAGTATTTTTCAGCTCTTCATCTGTGTTTCTTTTACTTTCTCTGATATAAAACTGAACAAACAGTAGGAGCCATTTTTTTCTGCCTTTGACAGTGATTGTTCTGCATATTTCAAAAGCAATAATAGAACAAGCCACTGCTCACTAGTTTAGAGTAATGGATCTGTTTAAGCCCAGATATTACTACCTGCTTGGGGCAGAAAATAGGGCTTATCTTTAGTAGCTTTTGTTCATTGTAAATCCCAGTGTGTGACTGTACATCTACTGGATAAAGTACAACTGGGATTGAAAAACATGCAGTGTTATTTCACTGAAAACTGAGATGATCGCTCCAGTATATGACAAATACTTACTATAAAAACATATTGGAAAATGACAATATATGAGATAGATAGCAAGAGCTGAGTTTTAGAATTGGAACATTAAAAATTTAAGACAACCAGATTTTACCTGGATTTCTTTTTCTTTCATCATCAGTTATTAGTCTTTCTATATTCTTAAACAGTATAGTAGTACAATAAGACTTTGAATAAGTGAATTTAAGTGAAAAAAAGATGAATTTTCTGTATCTAGCACTTGCCTTTACATGGATTTGTATGATCTACAACTACCTATATAGTTGCTGTCTAAAGACTGAAAATAGTTAGCCCTAAAACCACTGCATTGATTCACCTGAATTAACTAAGGTTCGAATTTGCTTCTGCTTCTATTTTGCATATAGAATATGAATGAATATTGAAGATCTACAACTAGGCTATTAATTACCCTTACAGAACAGTGATTCATTGATATGCTTTCTATTCCTGTGTTACTCTTAGTCTTCTTATTGTTATTTTTTACTTATTTTTAATTTTAGGTTATTTGACAAAACCAGGACAGTCCCAGTGCATACAAAAGTCTTGCTGCTTTTTTTATTTTGTATGCTTATGTTTTCAATAGACAAATATGCAGATACTTAACATTTGCACATATCAGGTCATGTACTAATTGCATTCAAACATCAGGTGTGCTATTGTGATTACTCTTTTCTATAGGCAATTTAGTAAATCATAAAATGAATATATGCTCCTTATAATGTCACAAAATGACCTTCTGCTAGGTGCTCAGATATGAACTCCTTGTAACTGATCATTTTGATGCTAAATATGCAAAAGGAAGTAAATCATAATACATTTTAAATTAACCTTGAAGAGGTAATAAATTTATGTTCTAAAAATCATTATGATAATTCTGTATGAGACTTGATACAAAGTCAGATGTTATTCTGAGATGAAGTAAAGGCAAATACTCTACACATAATGAAGCCTTGTTTTCAAAGGTAGAAATCTATATGTAAAATGTTTGGTAGAATAGAAGATGAATGTTTTGTGTTTGGAGTGAAATCAAAAGAAGGAACAACAATATCTGGATGTGCAGAGAGGCTGATGCAAATTTTACAAAGACCATTTGAAATAAGCACATACAAACATATTGGTTTCTTTTCACTCATGTGTCTTTTATAAAACTTCTTGAAGAATCCTGTAGCACAATTGTTGCTTGTAGGCATATATTTAAAATTATTTGTAAAGTACTAATAACGAAACAATATACAGTATTGGTCTTCAATGCCCTGTCACTAGTATTGAAAGTATTGTCACTAGTATTATATATCACTATCTAAAAATCCATTTTACTTAATTGATTTTGCTTTCTATATAATAGATTTAATTAATTAGATTTAATAGTATGTTTTAATTGAAATACTATAAATAAATTTTTAATGGGTGTTAAACATTCAGTTATATAGCTTGGTTTTTTTTGTTGTTGTTTT
>VXBX01008254.1:0-10269 GCA_013400415.1 Scytalopus superciliaris
GAATGTGAGGGCTTCCACTCAAAATCGGAATATAATGAATCAGGAATATGCCAATTAATTCAAATTCAAGAATGTACAGAATCACTGTACAGAATCCTATGGCTCGAGTGCAAAAGCAACAGATGATCTGATGCTTTATTAGCAGGATTGGCATCAGGTGATCAGCTCTGATCTGACAGTCTGCTGACAAAGGCTGGGGGATCTTAAGAAACACTTACTTTCACACCCTGCTGGCATCATGACCCCAAATTCCTTTACTGAGAACTACTTCAACACTTGGACACTCCATTTCTAGATCTTNTAAGAACTACTTCAACACTTGGACCCTCTGTTTCTAGATTTTCCAGTTAGCCCATGGGACAACATCCCAAAGCTATCATGTCTTAATTGCATTATCTTGAATGGTTTATGAGCTTTTATTCTAGGGTGCCTCACATCCCCTAAAACGTTGTACATACTGCAGCACAGAAAATCTGTAAAAGCATCACCACCTCTGCCTTAGTTCAAGATGGAGACTGGGAACTGGACAGCTACCACTGTCTCTACAAGTGGTGAGTTTAGTGTGCAGCAAATTTTAGATTGTTTTATGGTGTCTTTCAGAGGCTTTTTTTTTTAATGAATAAGAGAGAAAGGGAACAGCACAACGGAAGTATATTTAAAATAATGACCTGAAAAATCAGCAAGTCTGCTTCCTGCACCTTCTTTTGCTCTTCAACCAGATCTTTGGACAAACCTCCTCTCTTGTAAGCTTCCCACGTCTCCACGCCATAATTGAACTCTTTTGAGTTGTGCAAGTGACCTGTAGGGAGAAGTGAAGTCATTCCTTGCCCTCTGTCCAGCACCATAGACAGGTAAGAGTTCAAGACAGGTTGCAATCTACAGTCCTGAACTGAGTTACTGCTTTCCATTTTCCCCCCACTTCCTTTTCTTTGGTGGATATTCGGCATCATCACAGCTGAAGGGGACTTGATTTTAAACTGGAGAGGAATGCAGAGTCTCAGAGTCCTAAACTTTCACCTTCCTGAAGCAACATAAGTGCAACATAAAAGGCTTGTCTCAGGACTCTAGTGATGAGGGTGGAGGATTTAAGAGAATTTTGCCTTAGGGTTTGCAGAGACCATCTCACAAACACTATAGAGCTGCTTTCCAGCCTCTCTAACTGGGAAGCTCAGCAGGCACTGGGGAAGCACTATTGGCTGTCTCTGCTGACTCCACAACAGTTGGGTGAGCTGATTCAAGTATGTCTGAATCAGGCACACACATTCATTCTGTCGATTCAAGTGGCACACCATCAGTCTGTAGCAGAAGACAGAGGCAGTAGCCCCAGGAACTAAACTGTACCAAGGCACAGGGCAGTATCTGAAGACATTTCTTCCCCACAAGAAATAGACTTTAGAGATTGATTGTGGGCACGTGCTAATGCATTTCTCTCTCTCAGTAATCTCACTGGGAGACAAAGTTCATACTCAGGAGTGGACTTTTAGAAATGCACATGTCTGATCATGAATCAGTTTCTTATTAATGAAATAAGTTTCTTATTAATCTCTTGATTGTCCAAGGGCTGGAGGACCTTTCCTATGCAGACAAACTCAGACAGCTGGGGTTGTTCAGCAAGGGGAAGGCTCCAGGGAGCCATTTTTTAGCCTTCTGTTACCTAAAGGGGGGCTTACAAATCAATATTGTTGATAAAGGTGTGTTTTGGCTAGTCTCACCAATAATGTCATTTCTTGTTGCTCTTGGCTCAAAGTGCATTGCATATAAATCTGACACCGTGACACTGCAGCCCTGCTTGGTCAGCTCTTCCACAGCAATCTTCAACAGAGATCCATTGAAGGACTTGGGCTCTTGATGTGCATAGACTATCAGGACTTTTTTCCCTGGAGGCAGAAAGAAAACCAGAAGACAAGTTGGAATATCGGAGGCAGATACAGGACCATTTGTGGAGCTGGGTGTGTTTTCTAAGCAGTACAAACCCCGTGGAAAGAGTGAGAGTGGCAGCATTTGACTCCTGCTCAGCAGCACCGAGTGACTCCTGAGGCACTAATCTCTGAGTGCCCCCAGCCCAGCAATTTTTTTTACACTGGGTTTTCTAGGTGGAACTCCGTGGGCAATGAGTGTGTTCCATTGTAGGTCACACTGTTCTACATAAGCACTACCCAGTCCCTCCTTGAGTCAACATCTCTATTGGTCTAATTCCAGTATGCCCCAAAAGCAGTGCCAGCCTGGATTCCCTCCAGGTGTTGTGGAAACAACTTCTGAGAGCTCAGAGCATCTTTCTACTGCAACGTGGGACCCCCTCATCTTCCAGTTCAGTTCTGCACAAGTGATGACATAAGGCAGATGTTTAAGATGTCCCTGTCTTACTTCTGCACCAACATCATGAGTTCAGTAGAAAGTACAGGCTTTTTTCTCAGAGGCAAGATGAAGCTGTCAAGTGTATCTCAAGCTGCTGTCAAAGTGGATTCAAGGTAAGCTCAGTAGCCAGGTGGATATGTTGGGGTGGAGCTTTTTAAAGTGATGTAACAAGGTGTACAGGGCTTTACTAACTCAAAGTTTTATTAAGCATAGGCCATTGTAATAAGTCTCTTTAAAATAATCAGTCATCAGTAAAAGCAAGGTAAAATACTGTGCATGGGGTAGTAGTTGTTTATAAATAACCAGTGCAGAGAGGGAAATTCCCAAGGACTTTTAAAAATTACTGGATCTACAAAAAATGCCTTTCTTGGTTCCTGATTGCCAACACAAAAACTCAGGCAGCTCCTGAGCTCAGTCTTTCTGCAGCACAGCTTCTGGATTTACATCCCAGAGCACCACCTGCTAAGTGACAGGCAAATTTAGGATGTCAGGGATAACTAACACAACCTGAGCTGAATGCTTGAAGCAACAGCTCATTTTTAACCTAACTTACAAGTAGTGATTCTTTCTTCAGGGTGCATAGCACCCATGAAACAAAGGGCTTTGTGAAAAACATTACTAAAACTTGCGGGCCAAACGCTATTAGATTCAAGGCGTGTATAAAGTCTTTAAACCCCTGCCCCGTCCTGGAATATCAGGAGCAGTGACCTCTTTGCTGCTTTGCTGTTCCTGCCATCTCTCAGCAAACAGGGAGCTCCGTGTCTGGAGACACCACGAGCTCCCAGAGGTGGCAATTGATGGATGGATTGATTGAAAGATATTGATTCTGCCAAGCTGCCATTTTCTCTCCCTGTTGCTGGAACTGAGGCCACTTGGCCTCAGTGTTTGAAGAGGCTGTTGTTTTCCGAGGCATCACTTACTGAAGTCATTTCCATGGTTTGAAAAAGTCAGACCTGGCTGTCCCAACTAAACATGGCCCCATCCCCGAGGTGCCCTTTGCCCGGGCTTGGATAGCAGGCAGCATTTTCGCCCGCATTTGCCCTTACCTGCCATTGCCCGGGAGCGCTGGGAAGCTTCTCCGCAGGGAATCTGCTACGGCCCGACAACTGGAACGAGAGAGTCGCTTGTGAGAAGCGTCGGGGAGAGGGGCGAGGAGAAGCGCTGCTCCAGGGGGAAATGTCCCAGCCCGTGTGTGTGTGTGTGTAAGCGCGGTGTGTATGCACAGCGTGTAACCAGGCTGGCCCTGGCCAGGCACCACCCGCCGGCGTTCCCTGGGAACGGGAATGGTGGCCCGGGCCCTGGATCGGGAATTGCGCTCCGGCCGTGGCACGGCCGGGGCTGCTCCGGGCACATCGCGGCGCTCCCGCTCTCCTGCCCCCCTCTGGAACGCGGCCCCGGTCCCCGATCCCAGAGCCCCGATCCCAGCGGGAGCCGGCTGCCCTCACCTGCTCCTGCTGCCAGCGGTGCTTCCCGGTGGCCCCGGGGCAGCGCCAGCGCGGGGCGGGATCGGGATGGGCGCCGCCCGCGGCCGCGGCTCCGGGTGCGCTGTGACAGCAGGTGGCACCCACATCGTCTGTGGGTTTTTTTTTCCTTATTTATTCTGCGTCTCTGGGCTTTTCCAATACGGAACTCGCCCTTCATTTCTCCCCGCGACGATAAGCGACGCAGTATGTGAAATCCTAAACTACCTCAGTACTCTTATCTGCGCTTGTGCGGGGAGGCACCGCCTGGTTTGGGGCTTGTACCGGGCAGCACACACATCTGCCGGGGCAGGGGGCTCCTGCCTGTCAGCTTTCTTTGGAAAGACACATGGGACAGCGCAGGATGCGGGTGCCTGCGGTTCTGGGGAGGTAGAACAGCCTTGGTGATCAAGATTTTATTTCTGAGTATCTTTTCTGCACCTTGTTGGATATACTTAATAAGCGGTTTCTTACCAAGATCTGTCAAAAAAAAAAATTGCTGAGTGTAGTCATTTCCTTTAAAAAAACCAACAAACCAACCAAAAAAAAAATCCAAAACCCCAACAAAACAGAAAAAAAGGTTGGCGCTGGAACTGGCACATGGCCAGCACATCCCCTGTTTCTCACTGATTGTTGATCAGCTGATATTGAGATAGAATGGGAGTTTGATGCTCCAACAGCTCCAGATGCCAGGGCTGATCACACCTACTGTAATGATGGAATCCNTGCAGAAGAAACCTGGTGTAATTGATAAGAATTTTGTGGTTAAAAATGTTTAATTCTTATTCAGTGGTTCTTTGCCAACAAGAAAGGACAGAAATTGGCATTTATTTGTTGGTGTTTAGAGGTCACATGTTTGATATGCAGCTGGTTGTTTTTGGTGGGTTTTTTGCCAGCAGGATGAAAATTGCTGTGTGTGAAATTTGCAGGTTTCATTGCACTACTGGAAAATTTGTAGAGACTGATGAATTAAAAGCACCAAAACTCCATAGTGCTACACCAAGACTACCTGGTTACCTACCTCCTCAATCTTAAGTAAAATCCAACCACAGTGAGCTTCTGTCATAATGTGACTTTGCATGTATTTTCCTGGTATTAACTTTGAAGGCTGTAATGTAGTAGTAAGCTTTGCCAGCAGAGGTTTAATTTTTTCCTTTCCTTCCTCTCCACCTGTAGTTTGCTGCCAAGCATCTCTTTAGGGGCTTTTCCCTCTCCATGTCCTCAATGAATCCCAAATTCTGTAGGGATCTGAGCATAACTGTGCTCTGGCTGTCCCTGCCGTAACACTCTGCCTGGCCCAGCAGGAATGAGAGTTCCCTCACATAGGAGGTTCTCAGCTCTGGAGATGACTCAATGCTAAAACTTTAATTTTGGGCTCCACACCCAATTTTCACTTTTTCACAATTGCCACAAATTTTCACTGCAGTTCAGTTCAGAACACAACCACCTGAGGTCTCCCCCAGATGCTGAGCTGTGGCCTAGCAACAGATGACAGAACTACAAGGGTGTGCTTGTAGTGTTTAGTTTCTTCTTGGCTTCTTATTAAGTTCCAGTAAAGAACTACCTTTGCTCTGCATAACTCACTGGGGTACAGCAGAATTTTCAGGTGTGGCAATCTGTTGTGTGGGCAAGCTGGTTAGATCTTGGTTTATTTTGTTGATTGTTGACAAAATGCTTTCTCATTTCATCAATGTCAATTCAGAAACAGCTGTGGGGTATTTTGGCTGCACAGTCCTAGGGAAGAAACTGATCATCTGTCTCCTTCCTGCATTTTCCAAGCAGATTGGAATTTCTGTGCATTCAAGCTGCTTTAACTGAGTATTTTAATACTCTTAGAATAATGAAACAATTATCCAGCACTGAGTTGAGTGCAGCCCCAGCTTAAATTCTTTGCATCTCTTCTGTTTAGGTTTTAGGGTATCTAATAACATAGTAGAATATTTATTTTTTTTTAAAAAAGTAGTACTAGCATTATGCATGGTATTTGTTATTGGCTGTTCTTTTTTTCAGCACAACCCTAACTTGTCTATTACAAAGTATGTTCCTCTGCAAGCAGACAGCTCACCTCAGTGACACCTCCTTGTTCCAGGAGTCAAATATTAAACCACAGAATGAACTATCTAAACCTGCCTTTAAAGGTTATTGTTTTTCTTTTTTTTTTTTTTTTTTTTTTTTTGTAAACATGGATTAAAGGCATTTAATTGAAAGAAATCAGTCTTGATTTCTCTAGACTATTAGGCTTCTTGGTAACACAGTTCAGATGAGGATCTGTTTGTTTCCCTGTGTTTCTCTGAATTTGCAAGCATGTTTGACCTGCCATTTTAGAACATCAAATAAAAGAAATCCGTTATGACTTATGGAACAAATTGTCATAGAAAAAGACCAGAGCATTGCCTAGACATAAGTGTGAGAGAAGGACTATGGGCAGCAAAAACCAAATCCCCAGACTAAAGGGAAGAGGAAAGTATGTTGCCCTTGTATCCTTCTCCCAACCTGAAATGCAGCTACAAGTTATTTACTTAATTCTAGCTTTATTCTGATTAAATCAATCCTGTTTTGGCAGGATGACATTTGACTCTTAGAATAACGTGGTTTAGCAGGACCATCATTCTTCGTTTCAAAATGGCTGTAGCATTTCCAGTACTACTAAGAAAGCAATAACTGCCACTTCATTTCTCTTACCTTATTAACTATAGGCCATTCTCTGTCGGTTTTCCATGTGGTAAAATTCCCCTTTGAGTTTTGGAAAGCCATGTGTCAGAGCACGCATGCGCTCCGGCACATTGTGTTGCACAGCAGGCACTGTAAGCATGTCAGGGCAAGGACAGTAACTCTTGGCACAGCACCCACTGTCCCTGCACACTTGACTGGCTTCCAAAGCATTGCAAGAGCAGGATCCTTGTGTAATCAAAAGACTTTGGCTCACACAGCCTGAAGCTGACATCTCCAACAGCTTGGGGCAGCACTGCTTCCCGGGGAATGTCTCTGCAGGAGAGGGCCCTTCACTTCATATGAGGCCAAAGAGGAACATGTGACTCTTTCCCTGCAGGAGCAATTCCCAGGCTGGTGTATCAGCTTACACTGTCACTGCACAGTCTGGCCTCAGCAGGATTATTATCCAAAGGGCCATTTAAGAACTGTAAGGCTGGGGTGTGACAAGACTGGCAATAAGAAGGTATGGCAGAGGCCTAAGTGTCATTTGACAGTGACTCAGGAGACTGTTTTCTTATTTGGCCATGTTCTTTTAACACCAAAGTGCAAAGCCAGCTGTTGGTGGGCTGGTCAAAGCAAGAAATGGGGTAACTAAGTGACAAACCCACCCCTTGCCGTATGCACAAACAGGGTTAACAGCTCTCAAGCACAAAAATAATCCCACTACAGTTCAAGACAAAAGTCATGGATGTTAGGAGCCAGACAGTCCTTTTGTCCCTCTAGGTCCTGACCCACAGACAGACAGTGCTCCTGCAAGTTTTCAGGCAGGCATCCTGCCTCAGCAGCTGCCAGTGCTGGAGATCTGCAAGGAAGCCCATTGACTCTGAAGCTGGAGGAGATCCAAACACCTTCCAGACCCAAACACCAACACTGCCTGGTGTGAAGGGGCAGGAAGCAGACAGGAGTCCTTTTTGTCTCCACTTAGGGCAACCAAAATAGAAATGTTCCTCTGATTTTAGGAACCTCCTTGTTTTACAAATGGGAGCTGCATTCTACAAAGGAAGGCAATACCTGCACATACCACTAAGCCATATTTGTATTTTTTCCCTTTTCTGTTATCTGTCTTAGCTTTAACATTGTTTTGTAAATATGTGGGAAAAGCCCAAGGCTGTCCACAAGGCTTTCCAGCTGTCAAAGTCACTGTGCAACTGCACATCCTTTTGCACTGCTCACGATTTGGCTTCATAGCTCAAAGGCACAAGTTTGGAGCTCTCATGGCCACTCCTTTTAAATGATAGGTTTGAGTGTGGGCAGCATATTCCCTGGTAAATAAGAACAAAAGTGGCAGCTGATAGACAAAGTGTTAAAATAACCTTGTCCGTGCACTTTAGTGTTTCACAAGCAGCAATGGTATAATCTGCCATGAAATATCACATGTGTTATCAACCACAAGTAGGCAGGATAATATCACTGTTTATGTGAGCAAGGAGAGCTTCACAAAGAGATTTGCACCCATCCCATAGGAATGGCAGAAGATAAATGCTGTATTTTTGGTTAATCTGCTAGCTGTTTTATTCCAGATTCTTAAAATACATTTGAATTAGGAAATTAGCATTCAGAGAGCATCCAAGAGAATGGAGAAAAAAGAACTTCTCTCTGAACACTACTTGAAGTACCACTCAGGAGTGCAGTTTATGGGTTCTTCCTTCCAAAGAGTCTTCAGACGCTGGGTCCAGGCAGTCAGCATCTCCTTCCTCTTCTCCTCAGAAACAATCTCTGGAGCATAACAGATGTGAGGTTCAAGGACTTTGACACCACAGAAGTGCATGATTCCATGCTGGAACAAACCAAAGAAAGAAATGCTTCAGGGAATATTCACTTACAAGTCAAGAACATGGATGATTCAAATCTGTAACTTTTTATCATACCCAGTATTAGGCAGGTTCTTTAAATCTGTGCATTTATCAGAAGAAGGGAAATAAATTGCTGCTAAATGAACAGAACTGTTCTCTTTGGATGCTGTACTCTTTGAAATTGGTAAGAATCAGGCTTGAGCTAAAGAAAATTCTGTAATACCAGAGAAACTGAAAAGGCTGATGGCATAAGCTTTCTCCAGACTGCAATCTGAGGGAGTGGGCACAAAACAACTTTAAACCTCTTTGGACTTTTACAGTGTTCTCAGGATTTTAGGGCCCAGTTTATAACCTGCAGATCCTTAAAGCACGTGACTTAATAATTATTTCTTACTGTATTTCATATAAAATAAATGATAAAACTTCAGTTTAAAATAACTGGAGTAGTAAAAATTAAAGGAAACTGTAACTAAATATTCATATGTTATACCTGCATGGGCCACAGGAGATAGCGAACATCACCTCTGCTTGCGTACTTCTCTTTGGTTCCTCCAGTGGTGAAAGAAAACAAGGATAATTTGCCCTAGAATTAAGAAAGTGGTGCTTGAGTTAGACATGTTTAAAGGAGATGGCTGAACAAGTAAAGAGATATTCAGGGGAATCTGGACAGTTTAGATTCCTAGGAGAGGGGTTGTCCTCTTCCTTCCCAGACTTGCAGGGATTGCCAGTTCTGAGGCAAAGAGTGGTGACATACAGTTAGACAATGTCCATGCTTGGGGAAGAGACAGTTTAAAAAGACAAGGATATATGTGTGACACCTTTCTGTGAAGGAAGGTTGATCCTTTTCTCCCTCCTGCAATGTTTGGGAAATTGTGGCTGGAAAGCCCTCTGTTACTGTGAATATCTTTATTCTTGCCCTATCTGACTGCAGAAATTGAATGCTAAAGTTCTCCTTCACTCTTGGGTTTGCTTGTCACTTGCCAATGAATTATTGAAGAAGAAATAATTCCTCAGGGTGTTCTAAACCACCATGTTTCTTCTGCTTCTGTAGCTATGGTATTAGCTATGGTCTTGTGCTCAGCTTCTCTCATCTCAGTTGTAGCTTCTGTAATTGAAATAACACTTTTCCAGTGCAGTATTCCAAGTGCCTTAAGCCTGCACTTCATATGATGCTGTGCTCAGTGGGTATTACACCTATTTATGTCAGTGAGCCAGCAATTTCTGAAATTTAAAGAAACTGAAGTTTCTGGAATTGTTGAGAACAGTACTAGCACATATTAACATGCAGCAAACACAGGAAACTAATATGGATTGTTTCTGGATGCTGCAGCTGTTAGCAAATGAGATCCACCAGACACTGGATTCCAGAATTTTCCATGCTGTGAAGAATTGAAAATTTATGAAACACTATTGAGAGAGATTGGTGTTACCTAATTTAGAAGTTACAGAGCAGAAAAGGTTCAAAGTAGATAGTTGCGACAGAGGCTCATACACTGGGTATTTTGGGTTTCTGATAAAGTTTTACAGTTCAGTTCTAACCTTTGATATCTAATCCCAGAACAGGACTTTGACACCTATTCTAGTATGTCAGTCCTGATAAATGTGATATATCAGATAAGTGCAATCCTATGGTGATGGGAAGAATGACAGACTGTAGTTATAGGAAATGGATTGATTTAAACTGTTTGCAAGCTGTTTGCACTCTGATATTCCTACCAAATGATGAATCCCATATAGTAGGCTAAGAAAAGGTCTCTAGGAGATGGCTTGAAACTTTAGGAACCACTGTATTCTCCTTATTTTACTACTCTCCAGACAGTCTGAACAAGCCAGAAAGTTTACTCAACAGGTTACCAAAGGATTATTTCAAGGCAGGGTAGAGGAAGAGCTTTAAACAACTACAATGCAAAAGAAGGAGCAATGCCCAAACAATCTCAAAAACGTACCTG
>VXBX01008258.1:9659-33327 GCA_013400415.1 Scytalopus superciliaris
TCCTCTCCTCTCCTCTCCTCTCCTCTCGAGAGAGGAGAGAATCTCTGTTCTTGTAACGAAAGTTAGAACTGGAAATGTGATTTTGAAATGCAAGCCGCAGAAAAGTTTCACCTGGCATAATTTGCATCTGAAGATCTTGGTTTTAATTTCCCCAGATCTTGAAAACCAGGCCTGGCATAAACCTCTCCTGAGCTCACTTGCTGCCACACTCCAGTTCTCTTCTTACAGTGTTTTCACTCTACAAAAAACCCACCCCAGATAAGCCAAGAGCCTCCAGGTGCCCGAAGCCAACCCCCTTTATAAATAACACTACAGCCCTGAAAATGGTTCACCACCGTTTCAGGTGGACATACCTGGTTTGAGAGGAATTTGCAACTTATACCACTTTCCAAGCTTGTTTTTATTGGCAGGTTCTGGCAGTTCATCTCCTTCACCACGGAGGAGTTCAGCAAGGCTGGGAAGGAGGGATCCAAACAAAGGTGTTATTAGCAGGTTATTTGGCTCTTAATGGGCAGAAGAGATGCAAGATTCTTTTGGCACAGTGCTACTTTTTTTTCCTCAAAGAATTAAAAAAAAAAAAAGGAGGAAAAAGGACTTTAATTGAAGCCTGCAATGTTGTATAAATGGAAGATCTAAGTTTTAATTGAAAAATAATTATAACCACTTAATCATTTTAAATGAGGGCTGTAATTGCAGTGAGTTCATAATAGCCAAATACAGACACTTAGATTCCCGCAATAAAGCAGGGATGGTACAGCTTGATTTGCTAATAGCTCTTCCACTTCTCTCCTCTTTTGTCTCAAAGATTAATTCAGGCAAGGGCTATTAGTGCCGTTAATTGGTTCTGCAATTTAGACCTTGTGCTGGTGAATGAGTGACTGATGCAGACCTATCAGCCAATAATGTGAACACTTTGTCAATGTGTTGCTCATTGTCCGGCCCCGCAGAACTCCCCCGGCGGCTCCTCCGCCACCCAGCGCCGGCTCCCCGGGGGGCTCGGGGGGGAGAAGGGGCTCCTCCGGGCTGCGGAACTCGCCGAGCTTTAGATAGGTCACCCAGATGTCTTTGAGAGCACGGCTGGCTTATGAATAAAATAATTAGGCAGCCGAGGCGTCCTCCTTGGCGGGGACAAATCCCGTATTCAGGAGGAATCTTCCCCGCTGTGCTGGAAGAAGGAGATTCAATGGGGTTGTGAGGTTGGTGAGGGGATGTGTCAGAGGGAGGGTGGACAGTGCTGGTGGGAAGGGGCTCTGGACAGCATCCTGAGAGAGTCCCCTTTCTTCAGACAGCAGCAAGACTAAAGGCAGTCTAAATCACTAGAACCACCCAAACTCCACTTTTTAACAGGTATTATTCTCCACTTAAGCAGCCAGAGTATGAGTGATGGGCAGAGGACACGGCTGGTGGGCACAGCTGAAGTTGTCAGGGCAGGCTCAGGTTGGATCTCAGGGAAAGGCTCTTCTTTCCCCAGAGGGTGGTGGGCACTGCCCAGGCTCCCCAGGGCAGTGGGCACAGCCCCGAGGCTGCCAGAGCTCCAGGAGGGTTTGGATGATGCTCTGGGGCACAGGGGGTGACTCCTGTGCTGGGCTGAGGGTTGGACTGGATGATCCTCGTGGGTCCTTCCAGCTTGGCATCTTCTGGGATTCTATGACTTGGAGCAGCTCGTGGTCTCATTCCTTAGGAAAAACACCCAGGGAAGGCTTTGCCCTTGCCATGTCCATGTTGGCGGAGGTAATTGAGAAGAGAAGGTACTCTCACATCAAGTGGATAAGTTTAGGTGGCTGAAGGAGTTTGGGCCTTGGTCATTTTCACTGTGAGAGCATCTCAACAGAGAAATCTCTCCTTTTGGTTACAGTTAGGAACTTTTTGGTTGGGAATGATGCTACTCACACACCAGGATCCTACTCTTCTGTCTGCTGTGAAGTGGCACAGTGCTTCAAAAAAATGGGTAGATAATTTGGAGATCTGTCCCTTTGCAACACCTCCCACCCAGAGATCGACATGCACCACACGGAGACACATTTTTCAGGCCTTCTTCCAGTGCAAGGCGAATTTCTCCCTTGAGTTAATTTGTTGAACACAATCCTTGGCTGCCACGAGTCCTTTCGGTCTCCAGGTGAGTTGTGCCAACCACAGGGAGTGTGTTTGTGCTCTGGCCTCAGGGTCTGTGTGTGGCTCTGTGATACTGGGAAAGCTTTCCGTGATTAAGCTCTGTTGACCGATACCGAAAGTAACCGAGCCCCAGCGTGAGGTGAGGTGTGTCACCAGCACTGGTGCCCAAAAAAAGCTCTGGGAGGGAGAGGAGATTAGGAAAGCACATGAATCACCAGTAGTGCTCCTTTGGGGAAAACAAGGAAAATGGGGTAATGTTGTGTTTAAACCCGAGGACTGTTGGTGAGACACGTGGAGTTGTCTTTTCCCTGGGGACTGATGTTTAATTTGGGGCACTGATTTCATGAATGATGAACAACAAACTTCAGCAGTAGGCATAACATTTTCAGAATTGATAATTGAGACTCTGGGACAAATAATTGAGAGTGACACCTCCCTTTGGTGACTGGTCAGGGCTTCATGAAGAATGTTGCTCTGCTTTGGGTGTGGGAAGAGGCTGGCTGACTTCCCAAGGTCCCTTCCAGCTTGTTTGGTTCTCTCAAAGAGATGCAGAGCCAAAATAGTCCCTAGGAGCCAATCACTGTGTTCCCACAACAGGTTGGATCTTCTTCAGAAGCAGCTTCCCAGGGAAGTCTTGGAGAATTCTAAGACCCTTCAGCAAGGGTGAGTGTAGCCAGGTGATAGTGGCTCCCTGAAGACTTTCCACTTCCACCACCCAAATGTCACCCCACTGAGCTCTACTTCTTCTGAAGGTCCCTTCTTGAACCCTCCACGTGCCATTTGTGTATCTGGCACTGCTGAAGCAGGACTCATCATCTCCTCCCTCCCATAAAGAACAGCCCTGCTGCACATTCCCCTTTACTCTCCAACCACAAACTGGTTGGTACTGGTGGAAAACTGGGCAAGGAAGAAAGTGGTAAGGGCTGGAACAGAAAGGGCAATAAGGTCATTACCCAACAAAGAGGTTCTCTTCACTAAGGCCGGGTCTCTGAGGGTGCTCTTGTGCCACAGCAGGTCTGCCTTGCCCTCTTTCTTTGTCCCTTTGGGCAAGCCCAAGTTCAAAACTGGATGAGGGTTATAAAGCAATGGTGAATGAGGATATACAGCTTCTTCTCTTTATTTATTTCCCTTGGTCTTCCCACAGCAAACTCCAGGCTTCACCATTTCTCCAGCAACTGCTGCCTTTTCCAAGGGCTCCCAGCCCAACCTCCCCCTCACCAAGGTCCACCCAAACATCAGTGCCTGCCCTTTGCTGTGTGATACCTTCTGCTGCACACTAACCTTGGCTTAAATGTTTGGGTTGACAAAACATCCTCAGACAGAGACATGGGAACAACTCACAGAATCCTTTAGGTTGGAAAAGCCCTTCAAGATCATCAAGTCCAATCATTCCCCCAGCACTCCAAGGCTATCACTAAACCATGTCCCACCCAAGTACTACATCTACACAGCTTTTAAACCCCTCCAGGGATCGTAACACCACTGCTGCCCTGGGAAGACTGTTCCAGTGCTGGGTTAAATCCCTTGATGAGCCATTCACGGGCTGTTCCAGTGCTGGGTTAAATCCCTTGATGAGCCATTCACTTAAGAGTTGGACTTTGGTGATCCTTGTGAGTCCCTTCCAACTCAGAATATTTTGTGATTAGGTAAACCCTTTCCATGAAGAAATGTTTCCTAATATCCAATCTAACCCTCTCCCCTTGGCTCCAAACCATCATCCTTTCCAGGGAAGGATTAGGCTTTCCATAATTTTCACCCACTTCATCCCATTTAGTCCCCTCTGTGCTTGTTCTCCCAGAGCTCAGCGTTGCTCCTGCAGGAGCTCTCCGGCGGCTGTTCCTGGGGGACCTGCTGGTCCCTGGGGGACCTGTCCTGGCTGCACCTCTGCCTGGAGGGAGAAGGTAAACAGAGAGCGGGGCGTTCACGTAACAAACGGCTCTTGGTACGGGGCGAGGGAAATTATCTCACCGAAAGAGATAAAGGCAGCGGGCAGGTTTGCGCGGTGCCTCCCGGGCCTCTCCGCACTCCCGCCGTGACGTCGGCGCTGCCTCCAGCTAAAAGTCCCTTCTGCCCTGGCTGCCTGCCCCAGAGCCAGCTTGTGGAGCCTTGTGTGCGCGCCCAGGACGTGCCCACGGAGCGCCTGCCACCATGTCTGTGACCATCTGCCAGTCCATGGGCTTCGTGGTGTCGGCCCTGGGCATCGGGGGCATCATCGCCTCGACGTGCATGGACCAGTGGAGCACCCAGGACCTGTACAACAACCCGGTGACCGCCGTGTTCAACTACCAGGGCCTGTGGCGCACCTGCGTGCGGGAGAGCTCTGGTTTCACCGAGTGCCGCGGGTACTTCACCATCCTGGGGCTGCCAGGTAGGGCTGGGGGCAGAGGGGGCAGAGGGCTGGGAGGGCACGTGCCCGAGTGGTGGCGGTGGGTGAGTCTCAGTGTGGAGCGGGGAACCCAAATTCCAGTCCAAAAGGGGAGCTGGGGTGCTCCCCCTTGTTTGGATAACAGGACCCTTGGAGATACCTCAACCCAAGCCCCCTCCCATGGCCAAGTTGAGGTTCAGCAAAATTCATCACAGCTGATTCTGTGTCGTGATGTCCAGGGGTGGCTCCGTGGGGCGATTTGTCCCCTGTGCCGTGGGTGGCTCCGCTGCACATTCCTCCTATGGAATTCCAGCTGTGTGACTTCCCATCAGAAACCACTAATATTGTTGTCATTGGAGAAGATCCCTTTCTAAGAGGATATGTCACAGTTCAGCTCACTGTATTTCTGGACGGGCTAACACCACCAGGCTGGATTTCTCCCTAATTCTCCTTTGGTTCCAGATTTTTCTTCCACGGGAATCATTCCCGTGCTGGTTGTGCCTGGAGTATCTCGGGGTGCAAACAATTAGGTTACAACAGGATTATCTGGGCTTTTTTCTTGCCTCAGTGCAGTGAGAAGAAAGGCACTCAGGCTGTTCTACCCATGTGGCCTCCGTGCTGTGACACAGCGGGAATGGAGGGAAGAACTGGTGTGCCTGGTGTTGGTTGTGCTGCAACATCCCAGTGCAGGTGCCAGGGATGCATTAGTGGATCCTGCCTGGCCATCCAGCAGAAGGATGACAGCCAAGGAAGTGCTTGTGTTCTATCACAAGCTGAGCAGTTTCACCAAGGGAAAACTCACGGAGCAAAGGGCAGGACAGGTTGGCAAAACTGGACTCTGGCAAATTAGTTGCTGGTTTAGCGGTTGGGCTCAATGATCTTTGAGGTCTTCTCCAACCTTTCTGACTCTATAAAGAGATTAAAATTGCCATATGAAGAATAAATGGAGGTGTAAAAACCAAATCCTCACCACACATGGATACACCCATGACACGCTGCAGAACTGCCCCAATTCTTCTCTAAGAGTTTAAAACAACATAAGATGTAACTCCAAGGAAGAAGCAATTAAACTTTCCCAGTGTTCAGCTCTGGGAACAGCTTTAATCTTTGATGAAATGAGAATAGTTGAGATTTGGGGAGTTTTGTTCTTCCAAAATACCTTTGTTGCTCAGCTCAGCATTGCAGCAACAACAAAAAGAAGGGGATTTTTTTTGCAATTCCCAAACCTCCAGACTGATGTCTGTAGGGTGGGCATTAATTTTATGAAATGGAAATGTTGGGGGGATGGATTTCCTGCAGGAGCAGGATTTTCCTGCCTATAGACAGGCTGTGGGAGCTCGTTCTGCCCATGTCCCTTCCCATGGCAGGGCGTTGGAATTAGATGTTCTTTAAGGTCCTTTCCAACCCAACCATCCTGTGATTCCTCAGCTCCATCCCACAAGCTCTGTGGATCCCTCCCAGCCATGACAGAGAAGAGAATTCTATCCTAAATATCAGGGTTTCCAGTGAAACCTTCACCTTACAGTTGAATTCCCACCTGTGTTTGCTGGGTTTCTGCAGTCACTTTAAAAGAGGGATTTAAAAGAAACCAAAAGAGAAATTTAAAAAGAAAGGTGGGTGAGTGCCTGAAGCCCCCAAAGTTTTCATCTTCCCCCTCCCTGCTGTTGGGGAGCTCTTTCCTTCCCCTTGGTGTGGGGGAATATGAATATTTATGTGCTTTTGTCCCAGTGAGAAGCTTGCTGTGCCCAGTGTTATCAGCTCTGCCCTACAAAATGAGGTGGAATTTTTTCCTTTCCTTTTAATGACTTCTTCTGAAGTCACCCCCTCCCTGCTCCTGTTTTTCCCTCCTGTTATATATTTTCTGACACTTCCAGTCTCTGGAGAAGCCACAAACCCACGCTCCCCACTGCTGTGTTTTATGGATTGGTTCCGTCTCCCAGATCCAGCTGCTCCTAAGGGCAATTCTTCCCACCCGCCACCAGCAAAAGGGCAACTTTACCCCAACCAGAGTGCGGAGAAAATGATGCTAAAAATCAAATTATTAATTTGTAAGAGATTATTTAAGAGCATCATCCCCATGTTTACTTTCACCTCTCTGCACCTCGCTCTCCATTAAACCCCCCTCACTAACCGCCCCATAGTTAATGGTTTGTCAGCATTTCCATTATAAACCCCTATTTATTATCCTGACAATGGCAATTTATATTGGGAACAATAGTGCCGGAGTGAATAAAAATAATAGGACTCTCACAAACAGCGAGGTGACCCGAGCACATCGAGGAAGTTTTGCCTTCCAAGGGTTTTTTTTTCCCCCCTCAATCCCTTGCTCCCATAGCAAAGATTAAACCTGTCTTGCCCATCATCTATCTTCAATTTGGTTGGGAATTTTAATTTCAAATAGACTGAGGAAAACTCAAGCTAATAGATGAAAATGAGAAATAACACAGGTTCTTTGCTGCTCAGCTATGAACGCTCGCTCTCTGGTGGAAGGAGTCACTTGAGAACCCAACCTGCTCGTTCTGATTTCGCCTTCCCTCGTTGTTTTTTGCTGCTTGCTTTGGTGTGTGGTGGTGTGGGGGACACAACTGGCATCAGAACACACGAAAAAGGCACAAATAGGAGTAGCTGAGCTCGGGCAAGGCTGGTGCTTTCACCTCGAGTGGGAATCGTGCGGTGCTTTCTGCTCAAAGGAGCATTTCTAGTTGTTTTCCAAGGTGGCTGAACTGCAAGAACGAGGGCAAGTAATTTTCCTGGTGTCTGTCTTGGTGTCTTTTTTCCAGACCTGTTTAGTGAGACTGCTTCAGCTGTTCTTGAAGAGACAATTTACTCCAGGTCCAATCCCCTTCTGACCCTTTCAGAAGGGCTGAGGCAACAAAAGGCTTCAAATATAAGAATACTTCTGCTTTTCCAACAGCAAACTTCGAAAGCCTGAGAGCAACCTGTTTAACTTTTCCAACTAGTAAAAATGTCCATGTTAGGGGGCTCAGAATGAAAACAATCCATGGCAATGTGACCATGGCTTTTCCATAGCACAAGTGGAGCAGGGTGGGCAGAGCTGCAGAGATGTTTCCCGAGCAGAAGTCATGGCTGGGAAGTATTAACATTGGCCTTCTCTGGATCTTCTTCCTTCTATATTGGTGTTCTGACAAGTTTTTCTTTGATTTTTTACAACCGCTGCACATTTTGTGGCATAACTCTTGTTTTTGGAGATGGGACATTCCGCTGGCCAAGGAAGCAGCATCTCTGCTCCCTGGAGCTCTTTCATGCCCAAAGTTTGTAAGGATGGGGCCTGTTAATGACATGTCATAATCCCCCACTGGTGATGGCCACACCAAAGTCTGTTCCAAGCTCTGCTTGCTACTTAGAAACCTTTAAGCCAGTCAGTTCGGCTCTGAATTTATGTGTAACCTCCTTGAAGGCTTTGGAGATCCAGTTTTGGGCAGGTTCAGGTGGCCCAGGTGGGTTGGAGGCTTGACATAACCTACCAAGGGTACATGTGGGGCTGTGGTGGGTTTGGACTCACAGCAGGAGCTGAGGGAGGTGTGGGGATAGGGAAAGAGCCAGTGGGACACCCGTAAAGGGGTCCTGGGCACCCCGTGGCACTTGGGGTGGGAAGAGGTGGCAGTGAGCTGGATGCACGTGTCACATTCTTACTGCTCTGTGACTTTACACCATGAAAAGGTGAGAGACAGGGAAAAAATATCCTAAAGGACCTGGGAGAAGGGCCAGAAGAAGAGTAAGACAAAGGAAATCCAAGAGGCTGTGGAAATGTGGTGCTGGGCACCACATAGGCATGTAGGGCACGATGCAGCTTCATGTGCCACCTCCAAGTACCTTCTGGACCATCTGAAGACCAATGGGGTGGATCTGAGCTGGGATGGGGTCCTTCCATGACCCCCTTTCCCCACTGAGCTGTTCAGCCCTTCTCGTGGTGGACACACTCCTGGAGCCTGTGGTGATCACAGCAATGGAGGGGCAGGGAGGGAAGGGTGGGTTTGCTTTGTCTCAGTCTGGACAAGCTGGAATGGTGTGAACAACTGGCAGGGTGTGAGTTATATTTGCAAATTTGAAAGCAAACATGAGCTGTAGGTGAGTTTTGTGGGAGAGGCGGCGATAACATTCAGGGGTTGCCATGGGCCCGGCAATGGTTTTCAGATAATGGAGAGTCAACGCCTGGCTAGATAAAACAAGTATGAGCTGAAAGAAAAGTGGCAGAGGGGAGTGGCCACAACATCCCGTTCCTTCTCCTGGGTTGGGTAAGCCACTGGAGATGCCCCAATACTCGGTGGGAGCCTGTTCTCTGCTCCTTGGCCTCCTCACCAAGCCCCTTCCTCAGGCACTGCCCAGCATTTCCTCATGACATGGGAAACCCTCTGGCCCAAGCTGGAGATCACAAAGCTGGAGACCAACCCACAGACACGTGCTTGGAGAGACATCCCCATCCTCCAGCCACTCCTGGCTGTAGACATCTCCCAGGGCTGGCTGGAGATGAGCACAGGTTGTGGTAAAAATGCTTGGGCTTGTCCTACAGCTTTCCTATCACCCAACAACCTCTTGGGGTGTGCTCTGAGCCAACAGTTTGGATAAAACTCCCAGGTGATTTTCTGTTACCTGGGAAAATGGGATGATGAGCTTTTGCAAAGGGAAACATGTTTTTCCCTGAGTTGTTCAGAAACAACCATTCAAAATAAGCTTAAAATCAGGGTATTGGAGAGAGACAGAGGGAATGTGCTGGAAAAAGTCGGGGTGTTTTCTCCAGAGCTTTGCTTCAAACAGGCACCAAGGAAGGTGTTTGTGGGAGCTTTGAGTTCTCACTGTCTCCAAGTGTGATGCTGCTCAGAGCAAGAGAAAGGGAAAACTGCCAATGCTGGGATGGCTGGATAGCACCTTAGCCAATATTTTCGGGGAGGAGCAAACAGACCCCCCCCCCAAAACCATCTCACATCAACAGGAGAAAATTATATCCCAAAGGAAGGGTTGGTGAGGTGGCAGACTGGGAGGCAGATCCTGGTTCAGGGCACATCCAAGGGATTACCCTCCTTCCAGTAGGTGTCTTGAGGGAAGCAATGGAGCTTGGGATACAAAATAGTGGGGGAGGAGAAGAAAAAGTTGGCTTGAATAGCTGCTCCAGCAGAAATCAGCAGAAAGGGTTAGAGGAAGGAATGGTGGGTCTGAAAAAAAAATGTGTTCGCCCTTTTAATTCTCCTCCTCTCCTTTCCCTTTTCCTCCCCAGGGGTTATTTTTAGCTGTGAGCAGTCCATGAGTTCATTGCTCTGTGCACTGTTGCACACTAATGACACAGGGTGACCCCACCCTTGGGACAGGGGTTGTGGCCCAGAGGAATATCAGTTCCTCTGACATGGTTTGAAGAGGTTCAGCCTGGGAAAAGGGATGTGGTCTCTTACCACCAGATGGCAAGAGGCAAGAAGGTGAGTCCTGTGGCATGGGAAGGAGTGGAATCATCCTGGAAAGCTGCTGAGGAACATCAGGGTTTGGGCAAAACCAGCTTTTCTGGACTGGGACACAATTCTGGCTGTGGAACCACAAAAGCTGGGATGGAGAATCAGCCACATTACCTGTTTTAGCACTTACTGTCCTCCTGGCTTCCAGGTCCTCCCCAGCCCTAGTTGTCCTCCCAGCTTCTGGGTCCTCTCCAGCCTTTGATTATCACAAAGGATTAACCAAGATGAGAAATGTTAGCCACATGCCCTCTCCCTTATTGAGGATGTGCAGTTCTTACCACCTCTGGTTCTTGAGGACACCCTTCTATGGTTTTTATTCACCTTATTGTGTTTACTGGCAACTTCTGACCTTTAGATATGTCAGAACTGGCCCTTCCTCTGATATAAACTTGCCAAAGCCAGTGAAAATGGTGAAATTTGAATAAAACTGCTGGAAGCAAAGACATCTTGTGCCTGACCAGGTGATGGCTGTGGTCACCAGACATGGAATTGTGCTCTGGCTGCTTCAGCAGAGTCCAGCCCCTCCCTGTGTGCATGCACAGCCCCACAAGCAAAAGGGGTGTCTTGGGTGGTGGTTCTCCAGGAGGCAGAAGCAAAATCCAATGTGTGATAACCCCATTATAGCTTCTCCATGCAGAGAAATCAGCCTCTCCTCTCTTCCTGGTGGCTTTCACACGACTCCACCCCTGTGGTGTTGATGGTGCCAGTGGCAGGGACTGGGATCAGCACTGGCTAAAGTGGGAATTTATTTCGAGGCCAGGGCTGTAGTAAATCAGTGAAGAGGAGTATTAGATGAGAAAGGATGAGTGTGAAGTCTGGGAAGTCCTTGTAACTCACTGTGCTCCACTGGCACTGGCACGGTGGGTTTATGTTGAACCCCGAGCCCAGCACTTCTCCCTTGTGCAGAGAAAATTAATTTCCTGTGTTTTATACCCTTTTATGCCCACACCCCTTTCCCAGAACCTCCAGTCTCGACAGAGATCCCTCCAGTCAATACAGAGATCCCTCCAGTCAGTACAGAGCAGCACCTCTACAAAGGCCATTTCCCAATGGTCCCTGTGCTCTCCTTCCTCCCACGTGGGTTTCAGTGGGGCCACATGTTGGCTGATGGGGAAGTGGGTGGGTGGAGAATAGAGTTGGAGGAGCTTTGCTGGGCTCTTGGCTTGGTGCCCCGGGTTGTGCCATGATCAGCATCCAGCACAACCTCAGTGATGCTCAAGGGGCCCTCAAGGAGCAGCCATGCCCTTTGGGCTGAGCTGGTGGCCCCACATCCTCTCCTTGAGCCCACCATCAATGTTCCTTGTGTGGACACCTCCATGGGTGACGGGGTGTGGAGATGCCCCTGTCTTGGTGTGGTGGCTTAAGCAGAGCGCTGGGGATGTGGTGGCCTGGTCTGAATTCCCCTGGGAACACCATCCTTCCCTGTTCAGGAAGGCAGGAGGAGCCCGAGGGGCAGCGAAGGGTTTCACTGGGGGGGCCGGCTCAGGTCCCAAGTGGGTTGCCCAACACTTGGAGGAGCGTGGCTGCTCCAACAGGGAAGGACAAGCACTCTAAAGGACAAAAGCTCGTATCTCCAGCCCTGCCAGCACAAACCTACCCGGCGAGAGCGAAACTGGACTATCTTGCAAAAACACTTTGAGCAAACAGCGCTCAATGGAAAGCATCTGATAAGGGGCCCTGCATTTCTGGTGGCTCAGCCAGGAGGACTTGGCTGCTCCCATTAGTCCTGCGGCTTCCCCGGGGCCATCTCGCTCCTCTCTCTGGGAGGAGACACCATGTCCACGACCCTCTGCCAGGTGATGGGGTTCCTGGTGTCGTCTCTGGGCGTTGCGGGGAGCATCGTGGCCACCGCCATGGACACGTGGAGCACGCAGGACTTGTATGACAACCCGGTCACGGCCGTCTTCCAGTACCAGGGGCTGTGGAGGAGCTGTGTGAGGCAGAGCTCCGGCTTCACGGAGTGCCGCCCCTATTTCACCATCCTCGGGCTGCCAGGTAGGGGGGCAAGACATGCACCAGGTCTAACCCAGGAGCTCTGCCTGTGGCTCTGCATCCAGAAGTAGGAGGAGGTATCTTAAAGCACTTGGGGGGGGAATAACATTTCCAGGTTACTCGGCTTAAAAATAGAGGTGTATCTGTTACGACCAAGATAATACCTTTACTCGGGAGATAGGGGCGTATTTGTTACTCTTTTACTCAGAAGTTGTAACTTGGAGCAACTTGTGGGTGATTTCTGGGTGAGCATCATGGGTTCACCCTCGTCGCTGGCACAAATCAGCACAGCTCTGGTGATGTGAGGAGAGTGAGGGTGTTTAACCCCCTGGGTATCCTCCCTTTGAATGGAAACCCAAGGGAAACTGTGACGTGGAACTGTGTGTTGCTAGAGAATGGTGACAAGGATTGAGTTTTCCAAAGAGAAAACTGGAATTGGAGAAATCCACCTGTGAGCTGGGAGGGTGAGAAGGGGAAAGGTGTGTTGGGTCACTTCACGTTCCCTGGGGAGCGTTAGTGCTACACAGGGGTATTATTTGGCTGTTTGCTTGCCAGTTTTACCAAAAGAGCTGTTTTTCCTCTCCCTCTGCAAGGGAGGGTGTTCCAGGGCTGCTGGCCCATGGCAGAGGAGCAGCCAGCCTGGCTCTCCATGTCCCTGGGACTTCTGGTGCCAGCCAGCAGGAAATGTGGCCCTGGGAGTGTTTTTCGCTCTTGGTGCACAATTGCAAATAGGTCCAAGCAAGAACGGCTGTCCAGAGGCCTTTTGATTGGAGCATGGTGTGTGTTCCAGCCCTGTATCCTCAGGGATGCCAGCCTGGGAAGCTTGGTGAGAACCAGGGTTTGCTTTTTGGGGAAAGCCTGTGACCATCCCGAGGGCTGTGATGGACTAAATGTGGATGTGTTTCTTCAGGCCACTCCTTTTCCTTTTGGAGCAGCAAACCTGAGATTCAGAGTCACTTTTCCTGTGGGATAATTTGCTTTAAAGAATAGCCAATATATTCATCAAACTATATATGCCAATGTTGGCCATTAGTTATATTCCCCTTATTATGTTCTCTGTAGGTGATTGGTTTGCAGAGAGCAATGAGACAATGGTGACCATCCTCTTGGTGTCAATTCATTTTAAGCCAGACTTTACATTTGATGTTCTTTTTAGGTAATATGGCAATAAGAAAATGTGGTGTTTCTGTTGTGCTTTATTCTGTCAGTTTTGATCTTTATGTGCTCTTTAATTGATGAACACCTTGAAACATAAACAAAGAGTGCCCCCGTTTGAATTTGCTTAACTTTAAGACCTTATTTTTCCCCTGAATTTTCTATATCCCATCAATCACTACAGGTCATAAAGTTTGATTTCCACTTTTTTTAATTTGTATTAGCAACAGAAATGCAGATGACTTTTAGTTTAAATGACTTCAAGTTGTTTTATCTCGCTCACCTCTCACTACTCACAGCAGCACTGGGGAGAACAATGACCCTCCAGTTTCCCTTCTATCTGGAAAACACGATGCAAACTGTGGTTTCAGATCCCTGGCACTTGCCTTGGTGAAGAAGGTGGAGTTCTTACCCTTCCCTCACTGTGGGACACCGTCCCTTTGTACAGAAATCAGGTGTGCAGCTTTGGAGCAAAGTCATCCCACCTCATGTGAAATATTTATGCAACCCCCCGATGGTTTTTGTGCTTGCCTTAAACTACAGGGCTCTTTGCTCCTCGTGCCATTTTTTTTCCCTTAGTCTCCTGCTTTGTTTGTCTAAACCCTTCCACTCCTCCCTCCCATGGGAGGTCATTCACCTTTGGAGAGCAGCTCTCTTCAGAGGACTTGCAGTGGGAATTCACTTGAGACTCACTTTCCAAACAGCCCAGTGAAGGGGCCTTCGTGCCACAGCAGACCTGGGAGAGCTTCTTCCCATCCCTTTGTGGAGGGAGGAGGTGCTTGAGTGGGTCTCATGGAGACAGGAATGGCTGCTGATGGCTATTTGGCATTGTTTCTCCTGTGTCCTGCTGTGTTCCACTCCCTGCCCTTCCCAGAGCTGCAGGTTGCTCCTTTCCTATGGAGATTCACAAACCTGGACTTCAGTGCTCCAGCAAAACTGCAGCATCCTTGGCTGCTCAGCTTGGCCTGTTGTGTCATTCCGTGAGATCTTTGCTTAGAGCCCCCTGATGGGTTCAAAACCCCACAGTGATGACACCAAGGTCTGTAGGAAACTCCTGGGAACAAAGCACTCACTGCCTTAGGGATGAGGAGGACTTTCTTCACCATCCGTAGTGTCTTATGTTGGATTATCAGCCTCTCCCACCTGCCCTGAAACAAAAGCAGCTGCAAAGAAACTTCAGCGGCTGTGAAGGCGAATGAGATCGAGCTTTTCTTCTCTTTGCAGCTTTCTGCTTCACATCAGGTGCTGCGGAACAACCTTTGAGGGCTGATAAGGCGTATCCGCAGCTCCTTGTTCTCTGATGGAGAACAGCTAATGAGCTCGCACCTGGGGGCTGATGAATGGCAGATTGAAAACCCCCGGCTCGTTAGCACTTGTTATCAGCTGATAAGGGCAAATTGAGTCATAAGAGCCAGCCCCGGTGGGACTGCCGGTGGGAGAAGGTGGTGTATTCCCAGCCCTTCTGCTTCCGTGTGCCTGGGCTTGGGGAATACCCCACGGGCAGCTCAGCAACCCATCCCTGCCCTCCTGCCCCCCCTTCTCCCAGCCTGGGCAAAGCCAGCAGGGTCTGCTCCTCCCTGGTCACCCAAAGAGGTGACAGCCAGGCTGAGTGAAGTCCCTGGGGTTGTAGAACAGTTCTCTGCCCTTCTCACTCCACATCCCCTGCCCTGAAGAAGGATTGTCACACCTGGGGAGCAACAAAGTCGAACCCAGGGCTGTGAGAGCTCGTAGGAGGGCAAGAGGAGGCTGAGAAGTGTCCCAGCCAAATCACAACAGCCCTTGAAATGCTTTCGACCGCCCCCTCCCAGCACTGCCACACTCCTGTCTCTGCCAGGGAGGAGTGTCTGGGGCCAGCAGTGGATTGCAGGAAAGGTGGGATATGTGCCACCTTATTAGGGAATCACCTTTGTATTCAAACACCCTTTCCCCCTCCAGCTCTCCGTTTTTAAGGATGCAAGTTTCTCTTTGATTTTTCCCTCGACTTTCCTACTCCATCAAAAAGGAGTCTGGAGGGATTTTGCTGCCCTCAGCTCCCCCAGGAATGGCCCACCAGCATCCTAGCCTGCCTCCAAACCAGCATTCCCACCTCATGGCAGGCTGCTGGACAAATTCAGGGTGGGGTGATTTGTGGTTTGTATTAACGAACAGGGACAGATTTATACAGGACTCTTACAAACAACCATGGGAGGGATGTGGTGAGGGAGGTCATTGCCAAAGTTTGTGCCCTCTCTTGCTGTCTGTGTGAGGTTTCATAGGGGGATTTTCATAGAATCATAGAATTGATCGGGTTGCAAAAGCCCTCTGAGATCATCAAGTCCAACCCTTGGTCCAACTCCAGTCCCTTTATCAGCCCAGGGCACTCAGTGCCACGGCCAATCTCAGTTTAAAAACCTCCAGGGGTGGTGAATCACCCCCCTCTCTGGGCAGGCCATTCCAATGCCTGAGCACTCTCTCTGGGAAGAATGTCTTTCTAATATCCAACTTAAGTTTGCCCTGGCAGAGCTCAAGCCCCCTTGTCCTATTGCTGCCTGCCTGGGAGAAGAGACCAACCCCCCCCTGGCTGTGACTCCCCTTCAGGTGGTTACAGAGAGTGATGGGGTCACCTCTGAGCCTCCTCTTCTCCAGCCCAAACCCCCCCAGCCCCCTCAGCCTCTCCCCACAGGGCTTGTGCCCCAGTCCCTTCCCCAGCCTCGTTGCCCTTCTCTGGCCCTGCTCCAGCCCCTCAATATCCTTCCTGAGCTGAGGGGCCCAGAACTGGACACAACACTCAAGGTGTGGTCTCACCAATGCAGATACAGGGGCAGGATCCCCTCCCTGGGCCTGCTGGCCATGCTATTCCTGATCCAGGCCAGGATACCATTGGCCTTCTTGGCCCCCTGGGCACACTCTTGACCAGTACCCCCTCTCCTCCTGTGCCACGTGCTTTGCTGTGCAGCAGGAACATCCAGAGTCCTGCAGTAGCTGGAATTCTCACGGAGAGCTGGGTGGAGCTGTCTGCTTTCATTGCCGCTTAGGGATTAAAAATCAGAGTGTTTTCTTAATCAATTCAGCAATAAAATAATTCATGCTTATCCCAGGTCCCCACTAACTCTTCTGAATAAACCATGACTGGTACTACTGAGCATTTATAGAAAGTTCTATCTAAGACATCAGACTCTTTGGGAAGTTGGGACAAACAGCCCCATTTCCAGGGGTGCCCCAGATGACACTGAAAGGTAGAACCAGTGCCTGTTTCCCAAGTTTTCTTCTTTAATACTGACATTGTGAGCCAGAACGGATCTTTAAATCCCTCCCAGGCTCTGACAACTCCCTTTTCAGTCACTCAGCGTGTCTCCCTTTGCTCCTCAGCCATGTTCCAGGCTGTGAGGGCCCTCATGATCGTGGGCATCGTCCTGGGCATCCTTGGCCTCCTCGTGTGCATCTTTGCCATGAAATGCATCCGCATCGGAGCCATGGAGGACTCTGCAAAAGCCAACATGACTCTCACCTCTGGCATCATGTTCATCGTTGCTGGTAAGTGGGTGGTGTCCCATTTTCCTGGAGTTGAGATTGGGCAAGTCTTCATGCGCTTCTGGTTGGAGGTTGCAGGTTTTCTGGGGCCACCCAAAGCATTGATGCTCTCATGAAGTTATGGGCATCTTCCAGTTTGGCCTCCTGGGTTCGAGTGGTTTCTACCCCTGCTTAGTGAAAAAAAAAACCCAGAAAGCAGAAGTTTGTATGGACAGAATAAGAAAACCTGAAGAAAAAAACAGCCCCCACATTAAAAAGGAAAACATATTTCTTAATTTGTTATATGTATGTTGTTGTCGTGTACTATTTTAGCCTTTATTTATATATAGTATTTTGTTCTGAGTTTCAGGCTTTATACATAATAATTTTAGGATTTTTGCAGCCCAGCCTGCCATTTTTAAATACCTTGGATCATGAGGAAGGCTGCAGGAATGCCCAGCGTTGCCCAAATACCTCAACATTTTAGATGCTTAACACATCACTTACAGGTTTTCCTACTTTTCTTCTTTTGAGGTAGTTATCAAATCAAATCAAATCCATATCCTAATGAATGGAAGGAGACTGTCCGTATTTAAAATGCTTTAAATCTTAACTTTCCCTGGGGTATGAGACACACAACACAACTTAAAGGCATTTCATATACACAAGTGGGAAAGAAGAAACCACATTCTGCAATGCAGCTTTAATTGGGCACTTTATAATTTCAGAATCACGGAATCACAGACTGGTTTGGGTTGGGAGGGACCTCAAAGACCATCTCATTCCAAGCTCCTGCCATGGGCAGGGACACCTTCCACTAGACCAGGCTGCTCAGTTTTACTCCTTTGAGTCAGTGGGCTGAGAACTTGGGCAATTAGAAAATTCCACTCATCCTTCATTCCTGAAGATGTGACTGGCTCCTGGGATGGGACATCCCTTGATTGCCTTCAGCTATTTCCAAACAAGGTCCCCTCTCTCTGCTGGCTGAGATGTGGCCCTGGTGGACCTGGCCCTTGGTCACACCTCTGTGAGCTGGAGGTTGTTTCTTCCTGAAATAAGGGCTGCGTTTGGGGGGAGACGTGTTAAAGACTTGCTCAGACCTCCCCAGTGCTGTGAGGAATTGGGTTCTGGGAGAGACCCAGAGGTCTTGGTGGATGTAATAATGATAAATAGGACTTTGGATGCCCAGAATATCTGGAGTTTGTATATTTTGGCAAAAAATCCTCACATGACACTTAATTTTGTTTGGTTCCTCCTGCCACAGTGTTCAAAGCCAGGTTGGACGGGGCTTGGAGCAACCTGGGCTAGTGGATGGTGTCCCTGCCCATGGCAGGGGGTGGAATGAGATGTGCTTTGAGGTCCCTTCCAACCCAATCCATTGTGGGTTTCCATGTTCAAGTGTTCTGTGAATCCATCTGCTATGGAAGACAAATGCTTGGCATCACTGCCAGGCTCAACTGGGTTGGGAATCACAGTGATCCCTCATGCACATGAATGGAAGAAGTTCCCACCTCTTGAGGCTGGTCCTCCAGACCTGGCAATGAACAGGTTGTGAACCAAATGTATCTCCTCTTCCACGTGCCACTCAAAAAAAATAACTTCTGGCAGAGAATCTTTTGTCCATGTTTTTCACTGTAAAATAAAACTTCAAAACTGAACTACTGGATATTTTCAGCAGCTGGAATGATTTTCTGTGAGATAACACATCTGGAGAAAGATTCCTGCTGGTGGCATTTGGGATTGTGTAGGGTGACCTTGTATCCCTTCTGTTGGATTGCAAATGCAAGGAAATCCTGGCAGGGAGGTGTAACACCTTGTGTGCTGTAGGACACAGCAGTGTCTCACCCACCTTTCCAGGGCTTGAAGGTGCCTCCCTAAGGCCACAGGTGATTCTGGAACTGTGTTGTCTCAGTCTGTCCTTCTCTCTGACCTCAGGCCTGTGTGCCATCACCGGAGTGTCCGTGTTTGCCAACATGCTGGTCACGAACTTTTGGATGTCCACCACCAACATGTACCAGGGAATGCAGAACGTGCAGAACAGGTAGGTGGTCAGTTGGGGCAGGGTGGTCCATGATGGAAATCTCCCTTGGGGCTGCAACCCTGGGAGTGGGTTGGTGTGGTCACAGGACTTGGAAGATTTAGTCTCTCAGAAGATAAAGTCTCTTCTCACAGTGGAGATATTGGCTGGGATGTCTCTGTTCATGCAGCTCAACGAGGAGGTGGGGAGGGAGCCTGTTGAGGATGAAACTGCAGGTGGGACTTCTGGGAACTTCAGGGAACTCTTGCAGGGCCAGAGGGAGGATGCCAAGGTGCAGTGTGGCCCTGTCCCAGCACTGACCACGTGTCTGCTCTGCAGGTATACCTTTGGCTCGGCCCTCTTCGTCGGGTGGGTGGCCGGTGGCCTGGCCCTTGTAGGAGGCATCATGATGTGCCTGGCTTGCAGAGGGCTGATTCCAGAAGAATCCCGGTAAGCTGAGCTATGGGAGACACGGGAAGATGTTGCTGGGATAGCAAACAACCCCCCTGTCACAATAGGTACCATAACGATGGAATCATGAAATCATTTAGGTTGGAAAAGAGCATCAAGATCATCAAGTCCAACTGCCAAGGCCACCACTACACGAAGTCCACCAACATAGGGTCATTTATTTGCCCTTTATGGGTCAAGAGGGACCATTTTCCTTCCCTATGTGACTTGCAAACAAATAGAGAGAGCAGAAGACACTGACCTTTACACCCAAAACTTGCAATGTGCTGGTTAAGTCAGGCCCATTAATTGCAGCTTCATTTGCAAGTTGCACAGCAGATCTTTAGAAGGTGGAGATGGCATTAGCTGACCTCGGATTTATGTAGAATCATAGGTTTGGGTTGACAGGGATCTTAGAGATCCTCTAGTTCCACCCCCTTGCCATGTGGGACACTTCCCACTAGCCCAGGTTGCTCCAAACCCCATCCAACCCAGCCTTGAACACTTCCAGGTCGGGCTTTGTACACCTACAGAACTGGTTGTTGGTGGTGGGTCCTTCACTCAGCCAAGGATTTACTGATGGGAAGGAAAGTGTAAGTTCATGAAAAAGCAGGAAAGAGACTGTGGGTGGGCTTGGAGCTCACTGAGTGTCTGCAAGTGATGACACAGCACCAAACTGCCTAAAATCCAGCACCAAAGAGGAGCTCAGGGGGCAAAGTTGGGTGGTCACAGACCCTCCAGTGCCTGATGCCACCTTCTGTGTCTCTTCCAGTTACAAAGCTGTGTCCTACAACGCGTCAGGACGGAACATCTCCTACAGAACGGGACCCTACAAGGGGTATGAGCCTGACCCGAAGACCAGGAAGGGCACAGGATATGAAGACGCTCCTCGAAGTGAGGATGGAAGGCGCTCGTACCCTTCCAAATATGACTATGTCTAGGAGACCTTCTGGGCTCGAGTTGTGCTACCTTAGGTATTTTTAACTTCAAAAGCAGAAGGTGCAGCAGCCAAAGCAGTGTGTAAATAGGATTGTGTTTTCTATTGTGTTTTCTACTCTGAGGTCACATCCTGGTTTGTTGTGGACATCAGTTTTATTCGACTGCCTGCCACAAGCAGGTCTATAACAAAACGATGCCTTTTGGTGCTCTCAGAGTAGAACATTTTGCTCCTATTTGATGTATGAACTGATATCCAGGAGTGGTGCCTTGTGTCCTTCCCTAGAAATTCAAATAGTGAAAATTCCCATTTATCCATAGCTGTGTATCTGAAGTGAATTCAGTTGTGTCCCCTTAGATATGGCCAAGGCAAACAGATCCCACAGCCGTGGAATTGTCCTCCCTGGTGGCTGTTTCTACTCGGTCACACCTTTGCTTTGCTGGTTGTTCTGATCTGCCTGGGAGATTTAATCTGATTTATATTACTTAGACATTTGCTGTAACTAACCCGTGATACCAAAGTGTATTTATTTCTTCTGATCTCTCCGGGGAACGTGAATAATCCATTGTTATTGCTGCACTAGATCTTTGCTGTAAGAGCTCCAACCCTCCGTGTGGGACCTGTGTTCCTGCAGATGTCATCTTTAATGAAGCCAGGAGAGTTCCTAATTTAGAATTAATTACAGTTACATTTGGAGCAGAAGTCCCAGGGAGCATTAGATCTGTAACTCCACACCGACATCGGGACTTTCTTGTGTTAATTCTCTCCCCAAAGATGTGAAGATTAACCCCTTAGGGGGATGTTGTCTCCTCCAACCATCAGAGAGGACATTGATTTGGGGGGGCTGGGAGAAGGGGGTAAGAGTTTAGGTGGGAGGGGAGAGCTGTGTGCTGTCACCCTGCAAGGTGCCCATGAGCAGAGCCAAGGGATCAGTTAGAGGGGAAAAAAGGGGTCCAGAGCCTCCAAAGTAGCCACTTTGATAGACATCTGAGTAGGTTTCAGCACCACTTGTCGTGATCATAAATTCTCTGCAGGAGTTCTCTGGCAAAATTGTTTTGGTGAAATGCTGGTGTTCCCTTGAGTGTTTTGATGTTCTGGAGGGTTCAGAGCTAGAGCTGAACGTTTCTCCAGAGCTGGGCCGTTGGTAGGTGAAGCTGCCACCAGCCTGGTGGCATCTCTGGGGGCTTGTAGGGATAGAGGGGGCAGGCTGTGCTCACAGTGAGAACAGTCGGTGTCCACCACCTCCATATCCACCGCTGCTCCATAACCACCAGCTCTCCATATTCATCAACCCCCCATATCCATCAGCTCCCCATAACCATCATCCCCCCATATCCATCAGCTCCCTATATCCATCAACCCCCCATAACCACCAGCCCCCCATAACCACCAGCCCCCTATATCCACCATGCCCCCATATCCATCAGCCCCCCATATCCACCAGCTCCCCGTAACCATCAGCTCCCCATAATTACCAGTTCTCCACCATCACATGGAGGCACCAGGGGAAGGTCAACAGGAGGAGGAGGGACCACCTGGAGGTGCAGCACCAGGGCCTGGTGGTTGGAGAGAGGTGGGATAACCTTCAACCCAATTTGGCTGAAGAGCTCTTGGCCCCTCCTGCCACGTGAGATAAATCCCTGCTGGATGTCAGTGCTGATTCCCCCTTTTGTACTAACAATGGACTTGTTTTAAGGATCTGTTTTGAAAGGAGAACAATTTAGTTTTGCAGAGGTAAACCCTGTTCTGTCTTAAAAACATTGATACTCTTTTCCATGGTTTTTATCCCCATCTCTCAGTATAAACTTAGATTTTCTGCCTTTTTTTTTGCATGCTGGACTTCTTTTTTTGCTTGTTTGTTTTGTTGGTTGGTTTTTTTAATTTACATGAATATTAAAAAAAGTCTTAAAGACCAAAATCACTGTTTCCACTTGTTGTCTCCTCATCAGGACCAACACCTACAACCTTCCTGCTCAGCTAAACCCCCCCCAGCCTTGGGTCCTGCAGGTTTTTGGGAGGAGGATGGACATGTATGTGGGGCTGAGGGTAAAAATAAAAGATTAGGGTGTGTTTTATTCTTCTTAGTCACACTCTGAGACAAAATATCAGAAAAGCAGGTGAATAAGAAGCAGGAGAGCCCAACCCACCGATGTGGTGAAGTCAGAGCTCCTTGCTGGGAGCTTGCTGAGGAGTTCAGCAAGTTTCAGGGGAGAGATTAAACACTTCTAAATACTTCATTGTTCTGAGGAGGGGGGGGAAAAAATCGCTGGTATGTTCTGAGCCTCCAGTGGAAGGGGCTGAAAAGCCCAGGAATGTTTAATTTAGATAGGAAACGCAGGAGTGGTGGTGAGCTGGAGGCACACAGGGGGATGGAAAGGGCAGGGAAACACCAGAAAAAATTGAAATAAAGAAAACATCACAAGGAGGCAGCTTGGAAAGTGCCATTTTGTTTTTATGCAGCACAAATGCTCTGCCAAACTCCCCGAGCCAGCTCTGTCCTGGTTACTCCTTAATGTGTGTAGATGACAAGGAGCTGAGGCACAGCTGGATCCGGGAATTCCTGGCCTTGGAAGGTTTCAAATCATCCAACATCACTTTTCATTTCCCTCGGCCAAAAACGTGCAGGAGGAAATATTTGAATGCAGCAAATGCCACTGGAAAAATCCCATTCCAGAGTGGAGGGTCGTTGGTTTCTGAGCATGTTTGTGGTGTCACAATTCCTGATGCTCCCCTGCTCGTGTTTCTGCCTGTAAAGGGGCTTTTATCCTGTGGGCACTGGGCACTGCAGGGGGACATGTCCCCCTTAAAGGATGTGAATTTGGGCTCTGGAATCCATTCCCACAGGAGCACGGAGCTGCTGGAGGTTGGCTGGATGTTGGGAGGAGCAGTTCAGTGGTTACTGGGCTGAACTGGTCTTGCTGGTTTGAACAATTGCACAGCAACCAGGAGGTTTGTGCCTCTGGAACTCCTTGGCTGAGTACAACCTGAGACAGAACCTGGAGACTGCAAATCTGGTCTGTGAGTACACCCAGTGTTTCCTCCTGCTGCTGTTGCTGGGGAGGGAGGGAGGGAGGGAGGGAAGGCACCCCCTTCCACCTATTATTTTCCCTTTATTGATGACAAACTTTAGGGCAAAGGATGGATTTTGGTAGCACTTGTAGAGCCAAGTCAGGGAAATCGTGAGCAGCGATGTGGTTTTGTTTCCAGAAGTTTGATCATCCTCTGCAAAACACATATTGGAGGAGCTAATTAAAAGCAGGCTGGTCTGATAAAGCCAAGGCTCAAAAGGCTGGGTGCATTATCTGCCAGGAGAGCTCTCTGAAGGTTCTTTCTGAGCTTCTGCACCATTGCTGAGTGTGGGAGAGCCCAGATTTGCATGGACTTGGACCAAGCAAAGACACGTATCTGAAGCTACAAATTGGACTAGGAGATAAGAACTCTCCTGAAATCTATATGCAATTAAAAGCCCAATCTTCCTTCCTATAGTGACAAGGTTATTGCTTTTATGGAGCTGAACAGAGATGAATGAGTCCATGGATTAATAGCACTAAGATTTATGACACTGTGCTTGCCCCAAATATTATGGGAGAATAGCTCTCTGGGTGAGATATTCCAGCTGAATAAATTTGATAGGGTTTTTCTTTGCCCTTTTTTTTTTTCTTTTTTTTTTTTTTTTTTATCTTTGTTTT
>VXBX01008258.1:43309-55437 GCA_013400415.1 Scytalopus superciliaris
TCCTTGTCCCTCCTCTCCAGTTTATACCTCAGTCTCTGGCAACAAGTATTTGCCTTTTCTGCCCCATGACTCGACTCTCCAGGCTCTCCTGTGTCCATGAGAGGAGGGCCAGGGCTGGGGGAAGGGCAGAGATGTCACAGCTCAAGATGAGCTCAGGGGAGAAGCATTTCTGAGGCTCTGCTGTGGCTCCTCTACAGGTGAGTCCAACCCTGTCCCATTTCTCTCTCCTGCCTGACAGGAGAGGACCAATCCTGCCAGGACTTGGAGCAAAGCAGGGCTGATGGCAGCAAGCATAGCCAACCTCTCCAAAGGTGCTGTGAAGAGCTGAGGGTTGGGCTGGATGGTCCTTGTGGGTCCTTCCAACTCAGCATGTCCTGGGATTCTGTGACTTGGAGCAGCCTGTGGTATCATTCCTTAGGAAAAACCCCCAGGGAAGGCTCTGCCCTTGCCATGTCCATGTTGGGGGAGGTAACTGAGAAGAGAAGGTACTCTCACATCAAGCGGGTAAGCTTAGGTGGCTGAAGGAGTTTGGGTCTTGGTTATTTTCACTGTGAGGTGCTCTCAGCAGAAAGAACTCTCCTTTTGGTTGGGAATGATGCTGCTCACACACCAGGATTGATGATCCTTGTGGGTCCTTCCAGCTCAGCATATTCTGAGATTCTGTTCTCAGTCTCCAGCCAGGGAGTTTTGCTGCCCCACATCCCCATCTCCCCTCTGCTTTCCACTTTCCACCTTTAAGGCACTTCATTGTTTCAAACACTCCCTGTGAAAGGTTATTTGCCCATTTTTGGGGTCCCACAGGCCCGTGGGGGCAGAGGAGCCCTGGGGGGGTGTTGCTGGGTGTGCAGTTGCAGTGGCACCACCAGTCCCAGCCAGTCCCTAATTCTGCAGCTCCTGGTGGGGTAAAACAGGATCAGGAAACCAGGGAGATGCTGAACAACTGAGTGCATGGGGCAGGAAAGCCAAGCTTTCTTAGGTTGCCTCAGAGGAGGAGGGGGCAGGAATTGTCACTGCCTATTTGGAGCAGAAAGTGTGCTTAAATCATCTTTTTTTCTTTTTGCCCTAATTTGTCTTTTTGTTAGTGGGAGGCTCCAAGGCTCAAAAGGAGGTGGTGCTTTGGCAGAGAAAGGACAAGGGGCTGCCAGGCTGAGCCAGCCCCTCACACAGGGTTTTCCAACTGAGAGCCTGACAGAGACAATTTTGTGGTGTCCTGGCATAAAATGGTCCTATTATCCTCTTTTTTTCTTTTTTTTCCCCAATGCTGGAGCAATTCCAGGGTTCTCCAGGAGTTATCTGGGCTTGCACAGGGTGGAGCTGGTTAATGCTGATGCTGCAGCCAGTGATGTCTGCAAGCTCCTGAGAATTTTCCATCCCATGGGACTGTTTTTCCACCCTACCCCAGGCTCTCCACTGCCTTCACTGGGATTGTTTCATCTGTGTGGTGGTTCCAGAGTTCTCCAGGCTGGCCAATCCCAGCTCTCCCAGCCTTCCCTCCCAGCAAAGCTGCTCCAGCCCTCTGACCATCCTGGTGCCTCCCCTGGACTGGCTCCAGCAGCTCCATGTCCCCTAATGATTTACTGATCTAAATGGTTTTTCAGCTCCTTTCCAGCCCAAGCCACTCTGTGATTCTCCTGTAAGGTCCATCAGAGGGGTGGCAGCTGGTACCACCCAGCAGACCTTAGAGCTGCAGGTGGTCACCTGCACCATTCCCACTGCACCATGTGAATTCCTGCTCCACCAAAGGCATGGCATTCCTGACCCTCAGAAAGCACGGGGGATTTTCATTTTCCAGGCTGGAAGATGGTGTGTTTGCTGTCCCAGCTCCCACTTTCTGACTTGCTGCATGTTCCTCTGCATCCCTCAGCCTCTGGCAGGGAAAGTTCTCCTTCTTCCCTTCCCTTCCACACTTCCCCACCACCACTTGTGTCCTTCTCACCTTCCTGAATTCTTCCCAGGCTTCTTCACTCCCTGCAAAGCCAAAGGGTGCCCAGATGCCAGCATCCCTCTGCTTCCCTGCCCATCTGGGAGCTGGCAAACCTTGGGAGACTCCTTCCCACCAAGCAGAGAGGGGTCAGGAGAAGCAGACTCTGCACCTGACCTGCTTCCTCACCTCCTCCAGACCCTTCCCAAAGCATCCAGCACCTCCCTCTCTTTCTTAGCAGGATACACCCTTCCATGTGAGACCTTTGGGAGGTTGGCTATGCTTGCTGCCATCAGCCCTGCTTTGCTCCAAGTCCTGGCAGGATTGGTCCTCTCCTGTCAGGCAGGAGAGAGAAATGGGACAGGGTTGGACTCACCTGTAGAGGAGCCACAGCAGAGCCTCAGAAATGCTTCTCCCCTGAGCTCATCTTGAGCTGTGACATCTCTGCCCTTCCCCCAGCCCTGGCCCTCCTCTCATGGACACAGGAGAGCCTGGAGAGTCGAGTCATGGGGCAGAAAAGGCAAATACTTGTTGCCAGAGACTGAGGTATAAACTGGAGAGGAGGGACAAGGATAGGAGCAGAGCGATGAGTGTGGGTGGTGAGGGCAGTGAGGAGCAGCAGGGGCTGCCCCGGGGCCCTGCAGGAAACAGGGAGCACCTTCTGAGCTGTAACCATGCCCTGCATTCCCTGAGTGCTGCAAAGTGAAAGTCCTGCAGGAAAAGCTGCTCCTGATGCCACAGGCAGGAAAACTCAGCTGTGATGGAGTGTGGAGCAAAGCTAGCCCAGTGTGGAAGGGAGACCAGCATGTGAAACCTGTGGCTCCAGGGCTGAGCTGTGAGAGATTCACCACAGGAAAGAGAATGGAGAAATATTGCCACGTGCCACATTGCTGCTCCAACCACAGAATCATGGAATTACAGAATATGCTGAGTTGGAAGGNAGTCTCCTCTTGTCCAGCTGAACACCCCAAGTGCCCTCAGTGCCCTCACACCCTTTCCCATCCACAGCACTTGGCTTGGCCCCTCCTGCCCTTTCAGAGGTGCAGCTGGAATGACTCGGGAGGGGAACACGGGGCTGGAAGGAGACTGGAGCCCCGTGTCCCAGCACGGCACAGGAGCCCTGTGTGCAGAGGGCTCTCTTCTCCTGATAAATGCTGCATTCCTGGCTGCAGAGGCTCATTAGCTGCTGTGTTTACAGGAGATAACATTGTGCAGATGGCAAACATTCGATGATGGAGGAGAGATCCGCCCCCGCCTTTCTGCTCCCGAGTTAAAAACAGCTGCTCAGACAGACTCGGGAGAGATTTGCAAGCTGGGCTTCTTTTTAAGGAATTGGGTGGATTTGCATTACCCTGAGAAAGAAAGGAACTGCAAGGAAATGTATTCCTCTCTGGCAGAAAAAAGTCACTGGGTGCCCTGTTGGGATTCAATGGAGGGTTTTGTACAGCTGGATGGGGGTGGCCACCTCATGTCAGTTGAGCTCCATTTATTTCAGAGGGATTTGGGAACCCTGAAGGACCATCCCCAGCCTTCCTTGGTGCCTCAGCATCTCCTTTCCAGGCTTATGTGGCTTTACAGCCAGAACTGACCTGGAGAGGATGGGGCAGCAAAACCCAAAGTAAAAGTGCAGGAGCACTGGAAAATGTGACTCACTTTCCAGGGAAAAGCAAGCTCGGAGGAGTGGTGGTTTATTCAGGCTTTTATTTTCACTTGCATTAATAAAGTCCCTCTCAAAAACGTAGGGTGTAAAGTTTGTGTGAGGAAAACACAATGAGAAGATGGTGGTTCGGGCTTCTCTTCATTAGCACTTTGTGTCACCCACCCTCACTTGCCTCAGAGGCTTCAGCCCAGTCCAAAGCCTGTTGTGTTCCCAGCTTTTCTGAAATGAGTAGCTGCCAATGTTGTGGAGATAAAATTCCACCCAGGAGGCCACACATCTCTTTAGGAACTTTTCCCTTGGAGAAGCTCACTAGAAGGCTCAAAGTCCCTTTGATTCAGGAAAGTTTGGTTCATGAGCACCTATCAGGAGACACAACTCAGGCAAAGGAGTCCTTAGTGTTCCTGGAGACAACATCCAATGGATACCCACCACCATCCTCAGCATCCCAAGGGAATAGGGATGGTGGTTATGAAAAGTTCTTTCTTTCTCCTGCAGAGCCGGATACCGACACCAATGGTGAGTGTGTTTTGCCCCCAGGATGGGGAAGGCTGGAGGGATCACCCCTGTCTTCCTTACCCCCCCATCATATGTCATCCTCAGAGCCTGGGAATTCCCTCTGCTTGGCATTCTGGATCAGGTCCTCGTAGGTGGTGGGGCAATAGGCTTTGTAGAGTTTCTCAGCCAGCGTGTTGCTGCCCGCCACCACGGCCTTCCGGTTGTGGTTCATGAAGTTCCACAAGTGCAGGGCGTAGGAGTGGTTGAAGTTGGGGCTCTTGTCCCACACCTGGTAGTACCTGCTCCAGGCTGGGTATGGGATGGGGTAGAAGCGCTGGGGGTTGAGGAAGGAGATGTTCTGGCAGCTGTGGTCCTCGGTGCCCTGGAAATCCGTGAGGTTGCAGAGGGTTTTGAGCATCCTCGTCATTAAAAAGGGGCCCTGGTTGCCCCAGATGTTCCCGTTGTACCTGAGGACAAAGTCCTCCATGCAGTCCCAGATGAACTTGTGGCGGGCGGGGAAGCCGAAGATGCCATTGCTGGAGAAGCGCGACTTCTGCGCGGCCAGGAAGCTCCGCTCGGGGATGGGCCTGATGGAGATCACGTCCGTGTCCATGTAGATGCCGCCGTACTTCCAGATGAGCGCCAACCTGCTGGCGTCGGAGCTCACGTGCACCCAGTTCTTCTCCTGCTCCGGGTCTACCTGCATGGTTGGGAAGGGGAGACACCGATGAGGAGATGGGAGAATGGATCTCATCCAACCACTAGATGTAAAACTACACCTGCAAATGCCACCCGCCACTTTGCTTCCCCCAGCCGTTGGGTTTTGGTGGGATGAGAGAAGAGCTTTGGTAACAAAGGAGGGCAGGTTTGATGGGCCCTACAGTGTTAAACCAACGCTGCAATGAATCATTACCACCTTTCAGCGGGACACAACCCACTTAACACACTCCCTGAGCACTCCCAGCTCTTTGAACCGGGCTTTTCATTGGCACTGGGAGTCAGCTTTGCTCAGGAGAAGAAAGAGTTTGGTGCAAATATGCCTGCCCTGCCCAAGAAGTTTGAGAGAAGCTGCTTGCAAGCACTTTGAGGGAACGTTTTGCAGGGTGGAGCTCGCAAGGACCACCGTGGTTTAACATGTTGCTGTTCTAGAACTGCAATGTCTCCTACATGGCACCCACTGCGGGCTCTGTTGGTGTGTGGCAACATTAACAAGAGCTCAGGCAGCACGTTTTGGTCAAGCAGCTTCTGTTGAGAAACCTTCTTAAGCATTGTTTTCTCCAAACATGTGTGAAATCTACTTTTACCGAGGTTTGTTTTGCCAAAAACAATCTCCTTCTCCAGATAAGGGGGGAAATGGAACACAACTGATGATGTGTTCAATAAACAGAGAGATGAATAAAGAGGAAAATTGGCAAAAACGCACCTATTCCCACCAAAAAAATGAAAGTCACTCATTTCACACGGCCAGCCCTGCATTCCTTGTTCCCTCTAACCCCACCTCAGGCCTTTCCCCACCCCTATTTATAACCATTTTCCTCTTTCCCCCCTTATCCCAACCCTCACCTGGTTGTACCACTGGAGCAGAGGGGTCTCCTGGAAGACGCTTTCCATCTGGAGAGGAAAAATGAAGACATTCTTCATAGAAGACAAAAGCGAGAAGGCGGCGTAGCTGGTGTTCAGGTCCAGCGCCGTCTCATTCGTGAGGCCCTTCATGAAGAGGATGACGGCCCTGTCCTGGTAGATCCGGGCAGCAGATTCCACGGAGCAGGACACCAGCGGGGGCGGCTCCAGGCGCTCTGTTGTCTCCAGGAAAATGATGCTTTTCCCGAGGTTCAGGACCTGCTCAGGTGTCAGGTAGTGCTGGGACATCGGCAGGTAGTTGAAGACGCAGCTGGATAGCAGAGAGATCTCGTACAAGAGGCCCGAGACGAAGCAGAAACAGAGGCATATCTGGATTTTCCTCAACATTCTTGCTTTCCCGGGGCGTTTGGGGGCATGCCTCCGACATGGATGCTGAGGAGACACGTGGAACAGCAAAAAGAGATGTCAGTTATTACTCAGCAGGACTTGGAAATGGTAGGAGGTGACTTTGGACAGAGCAGCCCTCTCAGGGTGCTCCATCTGTGGGATGAAGTTCTGGGGTGCCACCTCCTCACCCCCAGCCAGGCAGGGGGGACAAGGAGAGGTCTTGGAGAAGGGACAGGCAGCTGTGTCTCATGGCACAGCTACATCATCATTGGGTTGGCACTGGGGGAATGGTCTAGAGAGAGTAAGGTGAGGAGGTTCATCTTGGCCCATGCTAAGACAAGGACTTCCAAACCCACCCCTGAGGCTGGTTGGTGTAGAAAATAGTTTCCAAGCACTGCAGCATCATCCCAACATGTTCTTGTCCAGAAGCAGGAGATATCCAGAGGATCTGAGGAGCAGAACATGCCCGTGGAATTAGGTGGTCAGGGGGCTGTGAGTGTCACAGGGGGATAGTCATAATTAGAGTTTGGGGTGTGTCAGATTGTGGGCACAACAGCCTCTTGCCCAGACTGACCCTTCTGCTCACACTTAACCCTGGAGGATGGGAGGGGTCCTGCAGGTATGGAGTCTGCTGGAGGACCAGAGAGAGGCAGATGTAAGGGCAGAAAGTAGATGATTTCACCCAGGCAAGGAATTAGGACCTACCTGGATTATAGTCCTGAAAAGTCTACATTTCCAGCTCCTTTTTCTGCCCCCACGGTGATGTTCAGACTCCCTCAAAGCCCAGCTCCCTGGTGGAGACCCCCAGGCTGTCTGGAGCATGCAAAGAGATTTCCCAAGGCAGGACACAGATGCACCGAGGAAAACCAGCTCTGCTTCGGCTGAATCTCAGTCCCAGGAAAGCTTTGGGAGCCACCTGAAATGACAAAGAGGGGACAGAGGTGAGATCCATCTCATACCTACATCAGCCTGGCCCAGCTCCTCACTCCTGGTGCCACCAGCACAAGAGGTCACACAGCACCGGGGAGTTCCTGGCTGGAATCTAATCTGCCTTGTTTGTCAGGCTGGTGACGCAAGGAAATTCCCTCCTGAGATGCCACCTGGTCACACCTGGCATCAGGAGCCAGGGTCCACCAGAGGGGAGACACCTGGAATGACAACCCAACATCCAGGAGGCCCCTGAAACTGTCTAAAACTTGACTGACTAAAGGGAATGGGGGCAAACAGAGCTCTGTGTGTTTGGATAGTTAATGAGCTGCATTTCCAAGTCACCCACAAGAATATAGATAAGTCCTGAGAGCAGCAAACCCCCCTGGAAATTCCCCTGCAAACACCAAGGTGGGGCAGCTCCTGCTCCATTCCTTGGAGCTGGATCTCATCAAATTAAATATTAAAGCAGTAACTGTTCCCATCTGTGCTGCAGAGAAGGTTTTGTTGTTTTCCATTGAGTTTCTTGTCACGTCCTGGGTTCCCAGCACGGAGTGGGAGAGGATGATGGGGGTGAAGTGGGTGACAAAGCTGGAGTCATGGGGCATGAACATGGCCCTGGGTACAATCTGCTGGGCAATGCAGCCTGCAGAGGAGGGAATGCTGCTTTTTTACGGGTAGTAATAAAAAATAGTAGCTTGAGATTGGATATTGGAGAGAAATTCTTCCCTGGGAGGGTGGAGAGGCCTTGGCATCACAGGTTGTCCAAAGAAAATGTGGTTGCACCATCCCTGGGAGTGTCCAAGGCCAGCTTGGATGGGGCTTGGAGCAACCTGGGCTGGTGGAAGGTGTCCCTGCCCATGACAGGAGGTGTCACTGGATGATCATAGAATCAGAGAATCAATTGGGTTGGAAAAGACCTCTGAGATCAAGTCCAACCCTTGGTCCAACACCAGTCCATTTACTCCATCATGGATCTTTAAGGTCCCTTCCAACCCAAGTCATTTGATGTTTCTATGTAATTCTCAACTAACTTTTCCATCATATTCCCACTTTCCCCCATTGTCCCAGCACTCTGCAGTGCCCAGGGCCTCCCTGCAGATGTGGAATCTGAGCAGAAGGCAGGGAATGCAGAGCCAGGACCAGCTGTTTGGAACCGCCGTGTTCCCAAGGCTGTGGATAACAGAGCCCTGGGGATGCTCAAGTGTATCCCAGCCCAGCCCAGCTCCAGAAGGTTAAAATAAACCCCAGTGCTGCAGCTACAAAATGTCCTTCCGACCTTCCCCTCTTGCCCCATTCTCAGACACGTGCTGCTGACTTATTCATTGGAAAAGAAAACAGAAGGAAGTTGCTCCCTGGATGCTCCATTGCCCATCTCAGCTTGGCCAGATTTTCAGGCTTCTTTTTTTCTTCTTCCTAACCCCAGCTCTGAATCCCAGAATGATTTGGGTTGGAAGGGACATTAAAGCCCATCTCATTCCTACCCCTGCCATGGGCAGGGACACCTTCCACTAGCCCAGGTTGCTCCAAGCCCCATCCAATCTGGCCTTGAGCACTTCCAGGGATGGGACAGCCACAGTTTCTCTGGGAATTCCGTTCCAGTCCCTCACAAGGATGAATTTCTTCCTAATATCCCACCTAACCATGCCCCCCATCGATTTAAAGCTATACCCCCTCGGTTTGTCACTCCATGCCCTTGTAAACCATTCCTGCTTCTTCTCCTTTGTTCCTTTTGAAATCTTGATGCCACTTTCCTGCAGCAGAAAACCACAGCTTTACTTTGCTAGGAATTGGGAGCACCAGGACATTCCCATTAATTAATATTTCTTCTTTGGTGGCCAACAGACCCGATGGCTCAGGTCTTTACGAGCGTCCCAGCAATGCCACGCTTGCAATAGTCCTTCAAATTTAAAGCAAGTCTGGGAGGCATTTCACTTGCAAATTGTAGGGTGAGAATAAGGAGACTCCAGCAGATCCCTGCCCTGTGCACGGCCCTGAGGAGGGAAACATGGATCTACAGCGGCTCATTCCGGGAAATTGCTTTGCTTGGTTGGTTTTCCAAAACCCCTCTGTGGCGAGTTATGAATTCTCATCACATTTGACCCGGAGGCTGCTGTTATCAGAATGTTCACTTCCCTGCTCCATTAAAAGCACTGCAGAGCTGAGTGTTACAAATAAATCCAGGCCATTGAATTAGATCACCCTGCGGAGCGGGATGAGTGGGATGCTTCCCGGGACGCTGTGCTGGTTTGATGGCCCATCTTGTAAAGAGATGCCTTTTTGGGGGAAATTTCCATGTTGAAGCACAGGATGAGACTCCAAGGGTAGTCTCCTACGGTGGTGTGCCACAGTGCTGTGTGATAACTCCTCCCAGGTGACCCTGAGACACGGGCAGTGGGAATGCAGTGGGATTTTGGAGTCAGTGCCCCTGGCCAGGGTGAACCCTGCTGGGTGCTGGCAGCCCCACACCCCTGCACACCACCCCTGCTGGGGCCAAGGGGATCCCTCACCCACCCCCACCCACCCAGGACAGCCCACAGGGCACAACCAGCCCTGTAGGGACTCAGGACTGGCTTGAACAAGGACTTTAAGACTTTCCCCCATTTGGCAAAAAGGTTTTTTTAAATACCAGGTTGCCCAGCCCTTGAGTTCTGAGCTGATTTCGGTTTTAGTCTCTCCCAAGCGAGTCACCTGCATTATAAGTGACACTTTATGCATCAAAGGTACATTTCAGAGTCCTCTGGCAAACTGCACTGCCACTGAATCCTCATCCCCAGTTCCTGGGCTTCCCTTGGGATTCAAAATACAGCCCTCCATCCCCTTGGCTATTCCCAGCACTGCAGCTTTCCTCTGAGAACCAGCGGGGTTTGCCTTTGGGTCTGCACCCACCCCGCTGGGTGAGTGTCCCTTTTCCTGGCAACAACCCCATGGCAGTCCCTGATTGCCACACAAACAGCGTCTCTTGAACCCACACCGGTTTATTTTTGCATCTTTACAGANCCCAGCTTTAGAGAGAAAGCAAAACTCACCTCCTGGCTGCAAAAAGCAGGCAAAGTGTGCAGGATGTTGGGACACAATTCCAAGCTGGACCCCACTGGAAGTTGCCCACAGGCAGTGGAGAGCTCGAGAGGCTGTGCTGCCTCCACTGAGTGCTGCCCTGGCAGGGCTTGGAGCAGCCTCATGGCTTGCTCTCCACCAGCTCTGGTGTTTGCATTTGTGGTGTTCAAAGATAAGGCTGAGCAGGGAACTGGGGCTGTGCTCTCCCAGGAGTGGGCAGTGGGAGGTCCCTGGGGCAGCCAAAGGGGAGGCCCACCGCTCTCTGGGGTCACACAGATGGGTGGGACTGGAAAAAGGCACCTTTTGGAGGTGGTTTGCAGCACGTTCAGCCTTTTCTCTGTAACCAGATCACACTTACGGAGGCAACTGTGGGGCAAAGGCCAGCTGAAGTGGGATTGATGGTCTGAATATTTCCAAACAGGGATTCCTACACAAACACATCCCAAATAAGACCACACATCCTGAATTCAGGTCCCTTCCCAGCTCCCTGTTAGAGATCAGGCAGGTGGGGAGGTTTGATGATCCATCAGAGCCCCNCATGCCCCCCATCGATTTAAAGCTATACCCCCTCGGTTTGCCACTCCATGCCCTTGTAAACCATTCCTGCTTCTTCTCCTTTGTTCCTTTTGAAATCTTGATGCCACTTTCCTGCAGCAGAAAACCACAGCTTTACTTTGCTAGGAATTGGGAGCACCAGGACATTCCCATTAATTAATATTTCTTCTTTGGTGGCCAACAGACCCGATGGCTCAGGTCTTTACGAGCGTCCCAGCAATGCCACGCTTGCAATAGTCCTTCAAATTTAAAGCAAGTCTGGGAGGCATTTCACTTGCAAATTGTAGGGTGAGAATAAGGAGACTCCAGCAGATCCCTGCCCTGTGCACGGCCCTGAGGAGGGAAACATGGATCTACAGCGGCTCATTCCGGGAAATTGCTTTGCTTGGTTGGTTTTCCAAAACCCCTCTGTGGCGAGTTATGAATTCTCATCACATTTGACCCGGAGGCTGCTGTTATCAGAATGTTCACTTCCCTGCTCCATTAAAAGCACTGCAGAGCTGAGTGTTACAAATAAATCCAGGCCATTGAATTAGATCACCCTGCGGAGCGGGATGAGTGGGATGCTTCCCGGGACGCTGTGCTGGTTTGATGGCCCATCTTGTAAAGAGATGCCTTTTTGGGGGAAATTTCCATGTTGAAGCACAGGATGAGACTCCAAGGGTAGTCTCCTACGGTGGTGTGCCACAGTGCTGTGTGATAACTCCTCCCAGGTGTCCCTGAGACACGGGCAGTGGGAATGCAGTGGGATTTTGGAGTCAGTGCTCCTGGCCAGGGTGAACCCTGCTGGGTGCTGGCAGCCCCACACCCCTGCACACCACCCCTGCTGGGGCCAAGGGGATCCCTCACCCACCCCCACCCACCCAGGACAGCCCACAGGGCACAACCAGCCCTGTAGGGACTCAGGACTGGCTTGAACAAGGACTTTAAGACTTTCCCCCATTTGGCAAAAAGGTTTTTTTAAATACCAGGTTGCCCAGCCCTTGAGTTCTGAGCTGATTTCGGTTTTAGTCTCTCCCAAGCGAGTCACCTGCATTATAAGTGACACTTTATGCATCAAAGGTACATTTCAGAGTCCTCTGGCAAACTGCACTGCCACTGAATCCTCATCCCCAGTTCCTGGGCATCCCTTGGGATTCAAAATACAGCCCTCCATCCCCTTGGCTATTCCCAGCACTGCAGCTTTCCTCTGAGAACCAGCGGGGTTTGCCTTTGGGTCTGCACCCACCCCGCTGGGTGAGTGTCCCTTTTCCTGGCAACAACCCCATGGCAGTCCCTGATTGCCACACAAACAGCGTCTCTTGAACCCACACCGGTTTATTTTTGCATCTTTACAGAATCTGCTCGAGGAAATTACAGCTACAATCAAGTTAGTGCACGTGCCTGTGCTCCAAAGCCAACTTCCTCGGGGATTTAGCACCAGGCGCATTTGGAAGGGCTTTCAAATGGAAAACCTGTGCGAGAATAGATGGTATTCACAGCAGATTAATTAGCGCAGCCATTCCCGCAAAATCCGAGAAGCTTCTTGTTGCCTTCCTGTTCTAC
>VXBX01008258.1:55817-70043 GCA_013400415.1 Scytalopus superciliaris
CCCCTGCTTGTCTCCACAACCTGTTCCCAGTGGGATGCCTTGGAGGGTACAGGAGCTCCATCAGGTGCCCTCCAGGACTGGGATGATTGGAAGGATCCCCCAGAGCTTTCCTGGCCATGGAACCTGAGGGGTATGAACTCCAGTGGGCATTCTGTGCTGTAGCATCCAAAAGAACTCCCCAGCACATCCCTCCTGTGCTGCTCAGCCCATGTGAGGACACCAGAGTATATCCAGCTGGGATGCAACTCCTGGCTCCCAGTCACCCACAGCATTCAGGTTCTTTGCAGTTCTCCTCCTGCTCTTTTTCCCTTCTCCCCTGATTTTTTGGCAAGGCCAATTCGGTGCAAACATGGCACATCTGCAAACACGGCAAACCCACTCATTTTCCACTCCAAAAACCACCTCTGCCCACCATTAGCGCTTCAAAGCCACCAAAAAGCACTCAGCTCATCCCCTGTGAGGGCAGCAAAAAGCCAGCCAGCTCCTAAAAACGAGCCATGAACATTCCAGGGCGTTCCCATTTGCTCTGGGCCAGCTCGGGGGCACCCAGTACATGTTTCCTGCCGGGGAGAGCCTGCAGAGGATGCAGGAGCAGCCAATGTCCTGCACCGGGCAGAGCAAACAATGCCTCCAGAAAGCTGGGGAGATATCCAGGGCTTAATCAGCAGATAACAGCCCGGGATAAATTGCCAGGAGGGCTCTGGTTCCATAAAAACCCCACAGGCAGTGACGTCGGTGAGGAGCCCACGTGTCCCGACACACCCCTGCGTGAGGAACCCTCTCCTTCGGCAAACACGCGCTCGGGGCCATCGTTTGCAGCCTGACCTGCAAGGAGGTAGGAGGGACACTGTCCAGCTCCAAAGCTGGGAGCTCCACCAGGGATGAACACATCCATCCACCCATTCATCCATCTGGTCCAGTGGAAAGTGTCCCAGCCTGTGGCATTGGAACAAGATGGTCTTCAAGGTCCCTTCCAACCCAAACCATTCTATGATTCCATGGTGATCCATCCATCCCTCCCTCCCTCCCTTCCCAGGGCACAGACACAGTGTCAGCTGAGCCTGGAGGATGCCTCAGTACCAGGAGACACACATTGGAGCAGATGGCACCTGATGTTAAAAGTTCCAGCCCAGTTTTTATCTTCTACAACATGAAAACAACCCTCTCCTGCACCACCTCCCTCCATTGCCTTGATGGGCTACTGAAAACCTTACCCTGGATTTAGGAGGAGAATTTTCCATGCAGTCCACTCTGGCAGAAAGGGTGGAGCAGCCTCATCCTGTCCCTTAATATCAGATGAACTGAGGCAAATCTCTCTGTAGTCCCACCTGAATGCCTGAGCTGCCAGCTCCTCACCAGGACTCTGCCCCATTCTGCTGCTCCAGGTGCCACTGCCATGGCCTCACTTGGTGAGGTTGGGTCCCCAAAAGACAGCTGAGGGGACAACAACAGGCTCCCACACACAGTGAGCTCAGTGTCCATGGATCTGGGGGCTCAGCTGGTGGATGGGGCACTGCCAAGTCCCCTGGGAGCTTCACAGCCACACACACACACAAATTAAAATGAATGCTGCTGCTCTGCATTGCCCTCTGTGGGAGACTTTTCCACAGGAATCTGGGAGCAGAGCCTGTGCCTGGACCTCCTGCATCCCCAAGGGCTGAGGGACATGGTGAGAGGAGGTAAAAATCACCCATGAGTCACATCAGCAGCCTGAGGCCCCAGATCCCTTCACCTCTCCAGCTGCTGCACATCCAACACATTCCCAGCAACATTCCAGACTGGAACACCACGGGGTACTCCCCACAGCCATAGGGGAAGTGTCTGCTCAGGTTGAGTTCACAGCTTTTCCATCCTACTAGCTGTTCTTAACCACTGGCATTTGTATCTTTTGGTATGTACTGAAAGCTGGTGTCTTTTTTTTTTAAGCATTATGTTGATACATTAGAAGGCTCAGAGAAGCTCTAAAATAATGTTTTCGTAGTTATTTCACCAAAAATCAATAGCTGGTGCTTGGAAAACAATAAACCCCTTAGAGCTTACATGCATATGGACAGAAAGGAGTGGAACTCACATCCCTGCTACAAACATCTCCCGAAGGAAAACTGGTCTGTCCATTCAGGGGAAGGCAGGGCCACGAATGCACAGAGGGAAAAAATGCCAGGGGAAGGAATGCAACGAGCTGATCTGTGCCAATTCACAGGATATTGGGCATAAATATCTTTGTGCTTGGAGATTTTAGGTCCTTCAGAGGGGCTGAGGGTCTGCTTGTTATGCCCAGCTGGGGAGAGAAGGAGATTGGCAGGGGGGTTTGGGGTGATGACATTTGCCCTCCCAAGCCACTTGCACACATGATGGAGCAATGCTATCCCAGGAATAGCTGAACACCTGCCTGCCCATTGGAAGCGAGGAACGGGTTCCTTGATTTTGTTTGCCTGTGCACACAGCTTTTAATTTCCCCATTAAACTGTCATTATCTCAACCCACAGATTTTTCTCACTTCCACCCTTCCAGTTCTCTCTGCTTAGCTGGGGGGGGGTGTGTGTGTGTGTGTGTGTCTAAACCTGCCTCCATGGGCACCAAGGCTTTTGGACCTGCTAAATCAGAGTGCAAACACATTAGACCTTGGGAGCCTCATTTGTAAAGCCACTTTTTCTCCTCCCATTAGAACAGCTCTGTTTCCCCTGACCAGAACCAGCATAAAGCACCAGTTTCCACCCTGCAGATTTGATTTCATGCTGGGTCAGTCCCTGCAAGGCAAAACCCCCCCCACCCAAGCTGAGCCTATCAATTTGCAGGGTGGTCCAGTGCAAACCCACCCAAGTCCTCCCCACAGCTGCAAACTTGACTTTGCTGGACCCCAGAGAGCTCCTAAAAAAGAGAATCATTGGAGAGTGGTAAAACTCCAGACTAGTGGCTGCTTTGCTTCGAAGGAAAGGCTTTTCATAACACAGCAAACATTTGTAAATAATTGTCAATATTAAATATGAGGAAGAAACCCTTCCCTGGAAGGGTAAGGAGGGCCTGGCACAGGTTGGGCAGAGAAGCTGTGGCTGCCCCAGCCCTGGGAGTGTCCAAGGCCAGCTTGGATGGGGCTTGGAGCAACCTGGGCTAATGGAAGGGGTCCCTGCCCATGGCAGAGGGGGTTGGAAATAGATCCTTAAGTTCCCATCCTACCCAAATCCTCCTGGGATTTTATGAAGCACTGTTAGCACAGAGCCCTGAGCAGGTTGATCTGCCCCACATTGATCCCTGTGCTCCAAACCAGGACCTGGGAGCTGAGCAGTGATGGATGCACCTCTGGAATAAGTGCATTAAAATGCTCCAGCGAAAGAAGTCTATCAGAAAATCAGGCTTGATTTTATGACCATTTTGTGGACAGGCAGCAACAAGAGCTTTCTATATTTATGAATTCATCAGACTCATATTTCAAAAAATAAGAAATGTTGTTATTATTATTATTGGAGTGAATTTCTCTATTATGTACTGAGTGATTGTAAATACTCACTGCCTCCAGCACAGGAACCACATGAAGAATAATACAAGCAAATGATATTTCTGTAGTGGCTGCCACAGGGTTGTGTCGGGTTTTTTTTAAAGAAAGGTATTAACCAGAACAACAGCAACAATCATAACAGAAATAAAGTCATTATAAGCTTGTGTATAACACTACCAGGGTCCTTTTTTTTGCAGGCAAATTGAATTTGGGGCACATGACTTGTGTTTCTGTGAGGTTTTCCTGGATTTCTTGGAGCTCTGCCTCTAATAAGAGCCTCACACTCTGTGCTTGCTTTAGCCTGTGTACAGAGGAAGGGAAGGGAGACAAATCTCAGCTCAATGACTTCCTGATGCAGAGATTGGCTGGAGGATGACAAGGCTGTTTGCTCCAAGCCTCTTATCGACACCCCTTTGTCCCCACGGCCCCTCTGTGCCTCCCTGGCTCGTGTACTTTGGAGGTGGGGCTTTCCCTGCCTCTGGGCACTTCCCTTCTGCATTTTTTAATTCTTCCCTCTCCTCTCATGTCACCAGAATATTCTGAGCTGGAAGGGACCCACAAGGAGCACAAAGTGCAGCTCTTCAGTGAGTGGGGATCAAGCCCACACCCCTGGCTTTAGGAGCACTGAACCAACTGAGCTAAGCCCAGGCTTTACAAGGAGCACAGGAAATAAACTAATTGACCATAAACTGTGCACTTGCAAGTTAAATCTACATAGCTCTGGGCAGAGCAGGTGGGCTGGGCTCGATGGTTTTCCTGCAGCTCACTGGCAGCCTGGGAGGTGGAATCAAGGCAGAAGGGGCTCCAGAGCTTCCTGGGAGCACAGCCCGGTCTGCCCTGCCCTCACAGAAGGATTTAGGGCAGCACTAGTGTCCCTCTTCACCTTTGTTTCCTCCCTGCCTCCATCCTGACCTCCCTTCCCACGTGATCAAGGACCTGCTGTGGTGTTGGGATACAGAAAATTAGAGCAACATAAGATTTTTTTCCAAGAGGCCCAGCCTGGCTGTCAGCACGTTTTGACACGAGTCCAATAGGATGGATTCCAAAAAAGATGGGAGATCCCTCCATGCCAAAACACAACATTTGGTTGAGCATCTGCCAAAACAAAACTAGCAGACTGCTGGGAAGGCTGCATTTTCCAGGATGGGCTTTTTTTTTAAGGAATGCACAATGGCAGAGAGGATCACTGTGAGCATCTTCAGCTCCCCTGGCTAGGAGGACAGGTAACCCTTGAGAGCTGGAGGGCACTTTCACTACAAATCCCACAATATGCTGAGTTGGAAAGGACCCACAGGCATCATCAAGTCCAACTCCTGGCCCCGCACAGGCCCCTCCCCAAATGGTAGGCAAAATTTAAACTCCTGGCCCTGCTGGGAGGGCAAGTTGCTCTCAGCATATCCCCCTCCAGAATTCCAAATTTTCCCCTGCAGAGCCTTGGTCTGAGTGGAGGAACAACTTGCATGTCACCTTCATCTCAGCCATGTCATTGTCTGCTGAGAAAAATCAGAATTGCATTTTAGTGGCTTAAATTCACAGGGAACTCACCCTCATTAACTCTGCTCTGTGTCCCTGACATCAGAGAGGGTAAAAGACCTTCCCAGGGACAACACTCTGGCTCCAGATATTAAAATGGGCTTATGAAAGAGTTATGGACAGACTTTTGAATAGTTTCTGTTGCAACAGGAGAAGGGGAAATGGCTTTAAACTGACAGAGGGCACATTCAGACTGGATATTGGGAAGAAATCCTTCCCTGGCAGGGTGGGCAGGCCCTGGCACAGGTTGGGCAGAGAAGCTGTGGCTGCCCCAGCCCTGGGAGTGTCCAAGGCCAGGTTGGACAGGGCTTGGAGCACCCTGGGCTGGTGGGAGATGTCCCTGCCCATGGCGGGGGTGGCACTGGGTGGGCTTTAAATGTTCCTTCCAACCCAAATAATTCTGGGATTCTGTGATGTCCAGATTAGAGGGGTGACAGGGAGGGACAGAAGTGTCAGGACAGCAGGAAGCTACATCTTCAAAGTGAAGGGAAGCCTGGACACTCTTGGCTTGGAAAGTTGGAGAAATATGTGAATTTAGGTAGAAAGGGAGACTATCAGCTGGGAAAAGCAGGACCAGGCTATTCCCTGCTTTTCCAGGAATTTCCTTCTCAGCATTCCCTCCAAATTAAACAAGTAATTAGTATTTAATGACAAAGGTGGGTTGGAGAGGGAAGGCAGACAGGAACCTGGGATAGGAGGTGTGGAATGAAAACAGCCACATGTGTGGTGAAAACCCTGGAGGGGACCCAGAAGGATCTCGAGGGTTCTCCATCCCATTGAGGGAGAAGCAACACGTGCTGTGCAGAGGGGAGGGCAAAGCTTTCTAATGAGTTTTGTGGGTCAAATGGCACTGATTGAGCCCCTCCAAGCAACTGGATTATAGGGAAACTAAGGGAAGATAAGGGAAATGAAAAGCATGAGCGAGCCAGCTCTGGATGTGTTAACCCCTTTTTAGTCAGACACAAGATTGTAGGAAAAATTCTGAAGGAAACGTTAATTAAAAGCACTGAGAAAAACGAGATAAAGTGCAACACGGGTTTACCAAAGGCAGTTTGTGCCAGACTGTGCTGACATCTTCCTTTGATAAGATAATTGGTTTTCCAGACAAGGGAAATTTGGTAGATCTAATCTATCTGGAGTTCAATAAAGCATTTGATATGGTGCCGCATGGGAAATTATTAGCGAAGCTCGAGAAAATGAGAATTAACACAACTCTGAAGTGGAGGAGCCGCGGCTGGAGCGGAGACGGCAGGGGGATCGTCACGGGGGCAACGGGAGGAGGCTGGTGGGTCCCCAAAAAACCCGTCCTGAGAAGGGCCTGAGAAGGTCCCTGCACCTCCAAGGCTTTGGACAGGCGGAGCTTTCTGGCTTACCTGGGTCTTCCGCAGCGCGACTGCGAGTCGGGGGGAGAAGGGGGGGACCCGGAGCGGCACCGCAGACTTTGTAGGGATGCAACTGCACCATGAGATGGCAATGTTGGTCCACCGAAGAGCAGCCCTCGCCTCTTCATCTTCCAGCTCTGCCTGGAACACGTTTCAGTTCGTACTCCAAGAAATATGGGATTGTAACCGCGAAAGGAGGATGATGGTAGAAGCTAAATCGGTCCCCGCATGGCTCAAAGAACGCGGAGCTGGACAAGCGGCCCTGGGAAGAGAATATGTTTAAATACATGGGAGGAGAAACAAGGCATCGTTGCAGATCCAGCCCAAATAACCTTTCCCAGGGCACAGAAACTCCCCCCAAAGCACCAAAGCCGGGCAACATTGCTCAGGGGAAGTGCGAACGCGGCGGAGAGAGAGAGAGAGGGAGAGGAGGAGACAATTTTCTACAGAAATAAAATCTGCTTATCCCTTCGCCGTATTTTTAGCTTAAATTACACCTAAATGCCATCTGATCAATTCAGCTGAAATGAGCCCTTAATCCTAATAAGTCTTGATCACCTTTTTAAACCTCGTGAAACAGCAGGGAAGGTGTTTGCGTTAAGTATTAACACCTTGATTCAAATTTCTCTGGCATGGAGCTCCCTTACATCAGCATAAAATGCTCCCATTAATATTAAACAAGGAATTGGAGAGGACCAAAGGAATGCCTTGGGCTGCTTTTTCTCCCAGTGCATCACATCTGGTCAGTCCAGCTCCTTCCTCAAGTGGAAGGCTCATTAAGCCTCTGAATGAACCAGTCAGGGCAGGGGTGGGTTGTTTAGCCTGGGCTGAGCTAAACACACCCCATGTGGGCCATCTCTGCTTGCCAAGGATGTTTTAATTCACAGTAAAGCAGGGAAGATCAAGGCAACAAGGTTGGAACTTGGTGATCTTGGAGGTCTTTTCCCACCTTAGCCATTCCACGATTATGAAGCCATCCAATAGGAAAGCAGCTGGTGTTAAATTTCACCTGTACTGCAACAGATTGAGCCAATGGGACCCTGGATTTTCTTCAGTTCTTTGGGGGGAAAAAAAAAGCTTGGAGGAGCTCATTATTCCTCAAACACAGAACAATTTTGTCAGTTTTAATAAACCTAACTTTTAAACCCTGAATTTGCCCAAGGATGCTGTTCCAGTGAAACGTGGGTGGTCACAACACATCGTAACTCTCCCTTCCCTCATTAGCCATTGTGATGCCTCCTGAGCTCTGGAATTTCTACATTATTATTGCTGTTTTCTAGATTTCTTACCCTTTTTTAGCACCAGAGCAATCGCTTTGTTGCCAGTGGTAGCCTACACAATAAAATGGTTTCTCCCTCTCATTTTCCAGCTACCCAGGAATTTCTGAAGGTCATCTCTCACTTCCTAGATTACAGGTTAGGGCTGTAAGAGAGCAGGAACTGGTAGGCAAGAGTCTCTTTTTATACAAGTCTTGCACAAACCTGATCCCAGCTGCTCCAAATTAGGGTGGCCCAAGGGGTGTAAATCAAGATGGATTCATTTGGAGGATTATTGTTCCCAGCTGAGTGTTTGATGAGGGGGGTGGCTTTTCCTGGTAACCTGCTCATCACCCTTTGGGTTCATCACATGCTTGAGGTGTGGGAGCTTCCCTGGAGGGAGAGGAAAGGTCAGATGGGTGGGAGACCAAAGTCAGGTGTAGATCAGAAAAATGGGAGACCAAGATCAGGGGTAGGTCATGGATGGGAGACCAAGGTCAGGGGTAGGTCAGATGAGTGGGAGACCAAGATCAGGTGTGGGTCAGAAATATGGGAGACCAAGGTCAAATGTGGGTCAGATAGGTGGGAGACCAAGGTGAGTGTAGGTCAGAAATGTGGGAGACCAAGGTCAGGGGTAGGTCAGAAATGTGGGAGACCAAGAACAGGGGTAGGTCAGGTGGGTGGGAGACCGAGATCAGGGGTAAGTCATGGGTGGGAGACAAAAATCAAGAGTAGGTCAGATGAGTGGGGAACCAAGATCAGGTGTAGGGCAGAAATGTGGGAGACAAAGATCAGGGATAGGTCAGATGGGTGGGAGACCAAGATCAGGTGTAGGGCAGAAATGTGGGAGACAAAGATCAGGGATAGGTCAGATGGGTGGGAGACCAAGATCAGGTGTAGGGCAGAAATGTGGGAGACCAAGGTCAAATGTGGGTCAGTTGGGTGGGAGACCAAGATTAGGGGTAGATCATGGGTGGGAGACCACTACCAGGTTTCCTGGGAAGACTCACGGGGAGTGGGTCTTACACCTTTGTGTTCCCCTCCAAAGCAGAGTGGTGGTCAGACTTTTTCAGGATCTCATTTTCTAAAGGATACATGGAAATGGGGCTGCCCTCCTGGGATCCACCTGAGAAGCTACACCCTCAAGCAGTGGGAGGATTTGGTGTCCACCTTCTACACATTGTCCTGATGGACCAAATGCCTGTTTTGTAAATCCTCTGGAGCTGCATCCTCCGGCTCCTCCTTGCACCTGGAGCTCTGTGCAGATCCTGCATGTGGCTGTGCAAACATCCCTCCTCAGGTCAGCATTTCCTTCCTGGAGCCCTGCAGTGACCGAAGGGCTGTGGAGCTCCCTCCTTTCAGCTCTAAATAAAGGCATCAAGGCCTTGACCTCTGCAAGCTCCCAGTGACCTCCCTCCTGTGCAGACATGCCCAAACCACTGCGTTAAACTGGCAGGGAACATAAATCTGGGAAGGACTAATGAAGACCCCCAGGGCCACGGCTCTCCACAGCTGTCTTGTTAACATGATCTAGGAAAGACAGGGGGCCCTTAAAAAGATAAAAACCCAGAGCTAATAAGTGACACATCAATGTCAGCGAGAGACATTGGCAAGGAGTGCTGGATGAAGGATGGCAGAGCTCCCAACCCAGCAATGCCACTGCCAAGGGGTTGAGGGCAGGGGAGGGGATGGCAGTTATCCCTCCAAAACCCAGCCAAAATCAGCATCATCTTCAAAGGAAGGGAAATGTCCCCCCCTGTGGCACATCCCTCTTCTCACTGTCCAAAGCAGAGGAGATGTGAAAGCCCTTTTGGCTCTGTCTTCCTGTCAGTAGGGACTGAAGCTCTTGTGGACTGTGGGACATAAGGTCTCTCCCTCATTTAAAAGGCCCAAGATCAGTATTTTATGAGGGCAGGAGAATTTTCAAAGGTGCCAAGGGTGGTACTTCTGTGGGCAAAGAGAAAGGGCAGGGGTGGCTCTGTTGCAAAAATGAGCCTCTTGCCAAATCCAAGCTCCTGAAGTTGGAAATCTCAAGGTCTCTTGGTGAGGAAGGTGGCACTGAAGTGGTTTTGGGTTCAGCTGTCACCTCTGGGATGGCTGATCCAGGCAATTGGCCAGGTGGGCACGGTCAGCAAGCCTTGGTGGCCAGGGCCATCCATCTGTGGGTGACAGCAAAGCAGGATGAGATGCAGCAGAGTCTCAGGTCCCCAAACTTGCCCGACCTTGCTCTCGACCTTCCAAAATGACTGGCAGATGGATGGGAAAATTGCATGGGACAGCAGAGAGGCAGGTAATGATCCTGGAACTGCTTCCTGCCCATTCTTGGATGCTCCAGGACAGAATGACACCGGTTTCCAAGTGCTGCAGGCGCCCATTTCCCCTACAATTGTACTTTGGCCACTCCTGATGCCATTGCTGTCCCAGCTGCCGTTGGGGATCCCAGTGGCACCAGGAATCAGGTGGGTTCCCATTGTGTTCATCTGTCAGCAAGGACAACGTGCCAAGAATGGATTAAACCTCGACCCCAGAGCACCAGTACCAGCCTGTGGCCCTCGCTAATCCTATTCCCTATTAATTTGTTATCCCATTAACACCTTGCCCGTTTCATTCTCTCACTGCTGTGCTGTCCTGAGAGACTCCTGGGGACCTTGTAATATAGTATTTTGTTGGTTAGAGACTGAGGCAGCAAACTCGTCTCATCTTAGCCCAGAAATCCCTTGATAGAGAGAAGGAAAACTGCTGCTTTGTTTCTTTCAATCAATACTATCCATTAAGATCTGTGTCTAACAGCTCCACGTCCGAGTGAGTAACTGAATGAGCTCCCTCCTGCTCTCTTAAACCTTTGCAAACAGCAAATGCTCTTCTAAAAAAGAACAATTTGATATGGCAGCCCTGTTAGGGCCAGGCGGGGTGGAGGGAGGGCAGCCTTCTGCTCTCGGGGATGGAAACAAAACTGCTCGTGACTTCTGTGAGAGGAACAGAGGGCACAGAGAAGTGTGGCCCTGACTCTCTAGGGAGCCAAGAGCGGGGGGTGATGGAAACTGGGACAGAACTCCCCTCCCCAGCACTCCCGCACTGGTGTCTCAGAGATTTCGGGGCATAAAATCTCTGTCATGGAGCCATCAGGGGTGAAATTCGTGCAGTTCCGTGCGGTTTAGGGATGGGCTGAGAGCTCAGCTTGGCCTCTCCGAGCTGCCTTGGAGGTGTGGGCTGTGGCAGGGTGGGGATCATGGGGAATGTGGCTGTGATGGGTTGTTTTTTGTAGGCCTTCCTTGGTAACCAGGGTCAAACCCTAGGCAGGATTCCATCCCATCTCTTTATGTAATCAGGCGAAGGGGGAGCTGTTCTTGCTCTCTTTTTTGCTTTCTTTTCCTTCTCGGGTTAGCACACTGACAGGCTCTCAGTGTTTAGGCCTGGCTTATCTGTGTTAAGCGAGGTCNCCCCTCTGGAGCACAGCTGGATTGTGGGGGGCTGCAGTGCACCGCAGCATGGGCAGGATCCTGCTGCACTGTGCCCTCACTGAAAGGATGTTTTACTCAGCAGAAACCTCGTGGTTAGAAACCTTCCCACTCCACCTAAACCTGTCCAAGTGCAGCTCTGGCACGGTTGTCCTTGTGCCTGTTGCCACAGGTACAACCTGTATTATTGTAATCCAAGTAGTGCCAAACTGGATATCTGTCTTCTTTTGGGATCCCTGAAACAAGCTTTGTGTCTGCAGCAGGGAACCTGAGAGCAAGAGCCCGGGGTGGTAAACCTTGGGGTGATCCTGCTGTGAAACCACACACACATACAGCCCCCAAACTGGGTCAGCTGAGGGATTCCTGGTGGAGGCAGGGAAATACACATATAGCACAGGGAGCTGCCACGGAGATTTTCTCCCTGTCAACATTTCAGGGAGAGATTCCAGCCAGAAACAGGCTTGGGAAAGGCTAAGAAGGGCGATCACAGTGATGGAGAGCCCGTCTGAGGACACAAACCCATTAAGCAGTGGCTGCTGCAGTGCTGGGCAAAGATGTGGAGCTGTGGAATGGTTTTCCCTTCCCACCTGCCCCACCAGGAGCGTGGCACTGAGCGAACAGTAACCGAGAGTGCTCCGGGAATGTGATCTGTGTTTGTCATTGATTTGAAGGTTCATCGGTTACCAGCAACGTGATCAATACTTTATTATTCCACCGATCGATTCCTGCTTTGTTTGGGAACTTTCCCCAATTGATATACATTAAAAAGTTTAGCAGCTCTGATAAGGTTTAAGCCTCAAGCCCTGCACGGAGAAGAAAAAGAAGCTGCTTTTAACCCAGAGCTCCCAGCAGGGCAATATCTCAGGAGAAGGGGGACCTTGCAGGTGGAGACTGTAGTGGGACACCCTGGGGTGCTCTTCTCTCCAGCCTGGGAGGTCTCCTGGTCTCTTGAAGCCTCATTAGACCTTGGGTTGGAACTGGGTGAACAGGCTCAGGAGGGTTTGTACATGCAAAGTGCCAACACCAGCAGAGGGTTGAGGTCCCTTCTTGGCTCCAGGGTGCTGATGTGGGGTGGTGGTGGACGTCACACTCCTAAAAGCAGATGAGCTTGGGCTACCAGAGATCCCACTGGGTTGGGACAGTGATGGTGGTGCCCCTCAAGGAGCTCTCTGCCAGTCCAGACCCAATTCAGGACATCCTGGTGTAGTTCCTCTATTTAAGTCCTAAATGTCCTCATCCTCAGGGTGATCCTGCTTAATATGGAACAGGAAGTGTCCTGACAAGCCAGGACCAAAATTTCCTGCAGTCCAAACCTGCACAGTGGCCTTGGAAAGAGACCGAGGAGCTCCTGGCTACTTTGCCTCCATGATCAGGACCAAACATCCCTGCCCGGTGTTCCCTTGGCCAGCCAGTGGCAGAAGAAAACTCTTGGGTAAGATGTGGATTGGAAATGAAATCCAGTAGTTTTCTTATGGAGAGATGCAAATGGAAAAAGGGCCCCACACAAAGATTTTACAGGACAGGAAATCCCAGGGAGGTGGAACCAAAGTGGTGTTTGGTTGTACATGGTGCAATTCCTCATCATCTCCTCAGTGCAGGGTGTTGTTCTCCAGATCCCACACTGCCTCCCCTCCTGTTATCCCAGAGTTTACATTTCTCCAGCTCCACATCCAGCTGTTGTTTCTTTGCAACATTCCCTCATCTGGAAACCTATGAGAGGGGTTTAATGTGGGAATTTCAGTGCCAAAGACTGACCACGGAGGTGTGGGATGAAGAGCCACTGCTGAACACTCATCCACCACAGCAGCAAACCTGGGAATGCTCCCCTTCAGCTGGTGCCCTGACCATCCCCATGGCCATGAAGATAATTTCCTACAGGTTCTGTCTCAGAACAACCCTGGAACAGGTTGCCCAGAAGGTGGAGGATGATTCATTCCTGGGGACATTCAAGGTGAGGTTGGATGGGGCTTGGAACAACCTGGTCTAGCAGAAGGTGGCCCTTCCCATGGCAGGGGCTTGGAACTAAATGGTCTGTAAGGTCCCTTCCAACCTAAACCATCCTATGATTTTATGATTCTAAGACTCTCCCACTTTTGAACCGAGTGCTGGTTGTCTCCTGACTCCAGTGAGGAGTCACATTCCCCTTCTAGACATCCCGTTTCTGGCTTTGAAGGCACTCCTGCTCCTCACACTGGCCAAGGAGGACTCCAGTTGTGGTGAGAGGAACAATCCCATCTTCCTTATCCTTGTCCCAGCTCCAGGCACAGGTGAAGGTGATTTTTATCCCTGTCCCAGCTCCAGGCACAGGTGAAGGTGATTTTTAATCCCTGTCCCAGCTCCAGGCACCGGTTCAGGTGATTTTTATCCCTCTCCCAGCTCCAGGCACAGGTGAAGGGGATTTTTAATCCCTGTCCCAGCTCCAGGCACAGGTGAAGGTGATTTTCATCCCTGTTCCAGCTCATAACTGCAGCTCAGAAAACCTGTCCTTGGAGCGTGGCACCCTCACCTGGCACCTCTTCAATCCTAATGCCATCTTCCTAAGGACACCATTCCTTTAGACTGCCCCCTTCCCACTTTTCCAGTGGTTTCTGAGGCAGGTGGAAAAAATACCAGGCAGCTTCAGGAAAAATAAAGCACATCCCCAGACCTGTGTTACCCAAAGCATCCCGATTAAAGCCAATTTTCCAGCAGGCTGTGAGCTGCAGCTGGACTCGGCATCCCACTCCCCCCAAAACTCCCAGCTCATTGTTCAGGGCTGCAAATTGCTTTGGAGATTTCTGGGAGACATCAGAGCGGATAAAAACCCGATTTCTCCGCGGTCCTTTTGAAAGGTCCCATTGTAAAATGTATTACCATTCCGAGAGATGCACGGGGATGAAAAGGCAAGAAGGGAAAAAAAAGCCCCACAGCCCCAGGAGTGTGCAGTGCCCCCAGCTCCACGCAATTTTACCTCAAAATGAAGCTTTTGTCAGTGTCTTTCCTCCATGGGGCTTTTCCCTTCCCTGATGTAATCTGAACATTTTACTATTTGTGTCATTACTGAACAAAAGGGTGAAAATGTGATTTATTTCTTTTTTTTAAATTAAAGGGCTTCCCCCCCCCCC
>VXBX01008262.1:0-29625 GCA_013400415.1 Scytalopus superciliaris
CTTCTCCAGCTCCTCCAGCTGATAACTAGTGAAGGTGGTGCGATTCCTCCGCTTTTTGCCCTTGTTGCTCTCTGAGTCGGCCTTGTCCATGGGGCTGGGAAGATCTGTGCTGGCCCTGTCCTGGGGCACTTTCACCCCAGCCTCCTTCACGCTGAGGTAGCTGCTGTCCATTCCCGAAGGGTCAGAGCTCGGCTGCAAGTCAGCCTCTCCCAAAGCGCTTTCTTTACCTGTTTAGATAGGAGGACAGGGGGTGGGCAGAGAGAGAAGGAAACAGATGTAAATATTTTGACCTATTAATTGGTTCAACCAGTTAAAGCTAGCCCTGGCAGAGGGGGCAGCAGTTCCCAAAGGTGGGCAGAAAGGTTTGCGCCAACCCTGGGCAGAGACAAAGGAGGGAGGCTAGACAACACAAGGCAGAGGGCTGCCATGGGTACAGGAAAGCTGCCAGCCTTGGCCTCAGAAGGTACTGGAGCTCAGTTGGCCATGCTGTCTTCAAGAGCGGAGGTGGCTGTTATGGCAGGAGGACTGATCACAGGCTGCGGATGCCAGCACAGATAGGGAAGAGGAACTTTGCGGTGAACTTTGCCAGCTCCTCCTCCCTCTCCAAGAACCCAGTGGAAGGATGAGTGCTGTGCACTCACGCACACAAAATCAGTGAGATTCTTCTTCAGCACCCACACTGGGACTGAACCCCATGGAGCACTACATTCCTTGGTCCTGGCCACAGGAAAGTCTCTGAGGACAGAGGGACCCATCTGCTCCCTACACCAAGCAGGTCCCCAGTCACCACCCTGTCAGTGCTCTCTTGCTGAATAGCACACAGTAGAAAACCAGTACCCAGCAGCCACATGTAGTGCTTGGTGAGGTCTGCTTTCTACTCTTGCATCCCCTGGCAGTGGTGGAGTGTCAGCAGAGGTGCTCCTGACTGACACCCCACAGTCACTCCTGCAACCTTCTGTGAGGACTTGCCCTGCTTTTGGCAAGGAGGCTACGAATGGACCTTAGTGCCACAGAAAAGTACTGGAGACAACTACAGAAACAGCCCAGCCAGTGCTCAGGACAGAGGGAAATGAAAGGACTCTGACAGCAGTCTGGGAAGATGTTCCTGCCTGACTGCCCTCAACATGGGACATGATGTATGACAGTATGGTGATGCAGGAGGAGGACATTTCAACCACTCAGCCAGTGAGCTGGTTCCTCTCTAAGGCTTAGCAGCTACAAGTAAAACCACCTTTGATCTTCTGTAACAGGGCATATGTATTCTCAGGCCCAGGCACTGTGATAGGGCATCCTCTCCTGCCCACCTTCTACCTCCAGGGGCAATGGTGTTCCCTTCATTAACAGGAGTGCTGCTCTGCCAGCAGGACCCTGGTGGGTCCTGGCAAGTGACCATGGCTCTGCCTTGTCTGATGCCACTGCTCTGTATTGCGGGCTTTCCCCAGATCAACCACTGTGCTCAGTTCCTAAATGTGTGGGAAGTAGTACTATGGTACTTCCTATCCATGCTCTCCTTACCAAGCAAAGAATTTGTTAACTTGCTAACCTTTTTTTTTTTTTTTAAATTTCACATTAGCCTATTTTTAAATGTCACCAGTGCAGGATCAGTCTTTCTGGGAAACAGCTCCACCATCTAGTGATGTCCCCACTGGGAGCTTTTCCCAGCAGTGTCATATTCAGGGTCACTAATGCCAGCTCAGACAACTTAGCCTGTGTCTTTGGCAATTTTCATTTTTATCAGCACTCACCTCTTGTTACAACATCTTTCCACTAATTCACTGTGTATTTAGAGTTTAGCCCTCCTGTGACCAGCTCTGTCATGTCTCCACAGCCAAAAGCCCTTGAATGGGCTTGTGAGAGGGTGTTACACATCCTGCCCCATTTCTTACTCTTGCATCTGAAAGACCTCACTGAGGTGATTGAGATGAAATGTAGCTGTCACCCTTGGGAACAAGGGCATGGAGGCCCAGATTTAAGCCTGGGAGGATGAGCTATGAAAGGGATTTGAGAAAAAAAATTGCCCAATTGTTATGGAGGAGTTGAAAGCAGACCTTGGATGAAGGTAATGGAGTTGCAGCAGCTATCTGCCACTACCAGCGTACTGTGATTTCAGATTTACTGCTTTCTCTAACACTGTTCCCTGAGGCTTTTAGGGAGTCCCTATAAACCTTTCTAAAGACTGATGTTGTCTGTCTTAACTCTCTTTGCTTTGATCCTTAGGAACATTTTGCCAACATTTATACTCCCTGAGTGCTAGGACCAGTGTCCAGGCTGGGGACTGACACTCTACCTCCTCTGCACCTGCCCTCTCTGACCAGCTGAGCTCCTTCACTGCTCCGGAGGAATGCAGGTGGACAGGCCTGCCCAAAACAGGTCCTGCCCTGCAGCCTGGGTAAATCATATGCAACTGACATAATATTTATAATTTTCACAACTGAAAATAAACAGTTCCAAAAACTCTGCAGCAATAGACTAGTGCCTATGAGAGTCAGTAAAGACAGAGTAATAAATAAATGAAAGCATTTCAGGAATTTTTTTTTTCTCTTTTCTTTCTTTCTTTCTTTTATTATTTATGATGCCAGGAAGCTCAGTACATTTTCCCCCTTGGCTTTGTGCTGGCTGCCTCCCCAACTCCCAGGTTCCTTGCAGCTCCAGCAGCAGCAAACGTAAGACCTGAGACCTTTACTTGGGAACTCCTCTGCTGTTTCTTATCTGCTTGATCATCTCAGTTAGCTGGGGAAGGGTCTGCAGAAACACAGGCACACAGAAAAGTTCTAGGTCTGTTCTTATTTCATTCACTGCATAGGTCAAGCTGCAGCTGGGAGCTAGGCCTTGGACTTTCAGCAGCAATAGTTATTTCCATCACAAACCATCAGCCCCAAGGAGCCAGCTGTGCACACAGTGGGTATCCCTGTGCCTGTCTGCTGCCGGCCCAGAGCCCTCCTAGCCAGCTCAGCCATGCTGCTGTCATGCTCCTGCACTGCAGCAGACATGGACTTCTTCACCTCCACTCCTTGAGGGCACTGGCAGGGATGAGCTGTCTCCACAAGAGAGGCAGCAACTGTTGGATGGAGGGCAGGATGGCAGTGCAGAGAGGGAATGGCGTGCATCCACTCTTGACTGAGAGTCCCAAGAAGTAATTCTCATTCCCTAGAAACAGGCTCTCTGACCTCCAAACAGTCACGCTAACTGCTGAAGTGAAACAAATTGCGTACATCTGCATATGGATATGCCCAGACTTCCTGTAACTGGAGATGGCCTCAAAGTTTCAGTGCAAAGTTTGGGGTGTCTGTTTCTAATCAAACTTAGAGAGACCTTGAGTTACACATTGTGAAGATCTCCATGACAAGGAGTTAATGTGAGCCCCATTGCACCCTTACAAGCCCGAAGGAACTGCTTGGAGCCTCCTTCACTGCTTATGACTCCATCCTTGCCCTCATAGCAGTAGAAGAAGGATATTTGCTGGCTTTCCACAACTGTACCCTGCTTTCTCAGTGACTTGGCTGCCTGCTAGACCATCAGCACTCCCAAGACCTTCCTTGACTCACCTTGTGTCAGTTGCCAATGGGCAGGGACAGCCCAGGATAGCTGAGCATGTGGGCTCCAAGCATCTTGCAGCAACTTTTGGGCAGGAGGCCTGCCTGTATTCCCCATTTTCCTGGAAGGGATATGCCTTTCCCATCTCACTGTGTCTGTCCTGGGAACCCTACAGAGGAGAAAGGGGGCACAGGACACACAAGACCATGTTGCATACATGACCATGAAGCAAGCCCCTGAGGCAGCCAGGCATCACGCTGCTTTGCTCACACCATCCTGGAGGAAATGGTCTTTTTAATCATGCTGTCCGAGGGTTTGGATTCACAGCTTGTATCTGTTTTGTTCCTCAAGTGTGTTGTTTCGGGAGGGTGATGAAGGAAAAATCCTCACTATGCACAGTCTTATCTATGAAATTTAATTTAGAACAAAATCTTGGTGCTTGGTGCATCCACATGGCAGTGGAGAGTGGGACATTTCTGATACACAACTTTGGGCCCAACTTGAAATGATAGGTCTGCTTTGCACAGCACATGCTTGACAAGCCACAGGTCCTTCATGATAGGTTCCTTCATGTAGATCCTGTGATTGCAGCCTCCCAGCCCATAAGGCTGCAAGACAGCTCCATGGGCAACAAAATCCAGGGACACAGCCAGCACAAGGCAGTTTCCCATGGGCTCCAGGCAAAAAAAGCCTGCTGAATCTTGGTGTTGCTAATGTACTTCTCTGACAGCATCTGGTCCAAGCTATTACAGTCTCAGTAAGGAGCTTATGCTATCCCACTCTTGGGGAGCTTCAAGTATAGCTCAGAGAGGCTGCCTGTTGGTGGACAACCCAAGCACATGCACATGCACATGCACAAGTGGCATGGGGCTGCACCAGGCTGCCACTCTGCTCTCACGCTAAATGACATAGAGGCCTCCTGCCTTCCTGCCCAGGTGTGGGCACAGGGGTGTTCCCCACTGCCCATCCCCAGATTCTATGGCCTCCAATGCTGGCCATTTCACGGTGCCTCTCCCTACCTGCACAGCCATGGTCTGACTCTTCATTACAGTGATGCTTTAAAAAACCACAAAACACCCACAACCTCTAGAATGGGAATACTTTTTAAATCCAGTTCTGGCTCTTAATGTCATCCCCTCAACTCTTGCATAAATACCAGGGCTAAAATTTTGCTTAGATAGGGCTTGGGCAGTGTACTCTACACTTCTTACCAAGGCAGATCTGCCCCACAGCCCAGCCAGCACACCTGAAGGACTTGGCCAGCCATAGTAACCTTATCCAGTTCTTGTGATCTTGCCTTAACACATGTTGAAGACATTATGCTTGTTGCTAAGCTATCTGTTGCAGCTTCCTGCCTCCTGTCTGTCATTGAAGTCTAGAAGTCAGCATAAGACTATAATTTAAAAATATGTACATTTTGGGTTTTATAGGTTGGATTTTAGGCATGTAAATACCCAAATATTTAGGTTTACTTCTGGTTTGGTAGTCAGTACTCTTGCAGCCTACACATGTAGATAAAAGTTTAAGGCCCACTTTTTTTTTTTAGCTGCATGTGGCATCACTGATTTTATCAGGAATGATCAGATGCTTAATCATGCCTTCACTCTTGGGCCCAATTGAAATGTAAAACTGGGCATCATTCATCTCTTAAATATGAGTGTTAGAAGTCTACACAGGACACAAACAATTTCATTCATTCTGGAAGCTGCATTTACCTTTTGCTGCTAAGCAGAAACTGGTTGGAGCATCTCTATTTCAGCTCTGGATAAGGATGAACAGATCACCTGCTCATCCAGCTCAGACAGGGACCTCATTTGGTTGATCCTGCAGAACCTGAAGAAAGGCTGGCATACAGTCTAGGCTGTTCTGCTTATGGCACAGCATTCTCATTGCAGTCTACAACTTTCTCATGAAAGGGAAGAAGAGAGGGAGGCACTGATCTCTTCTCTCCTGTGATCAGTGACAGGACTTGAGGGAATGGCCTGTAGTTGTGTCAGGGGAGTTTTAGGTTGGATATTAGGAAAAGGTTCTCCTCCCAGAAGGTGGTTGGGCACTGTAACAGGCTCCCCAGGGAAGTGGTCACAGCACCAAGCCTGACAGAGTTCAAGAAATGTCTGGCCAATACTCTCAGGCTCTCAATGATCCTTTTGGGTCCCTTCCAACTAAGCATTTTCTGTGATTCATCGACTTCCCATGATTCTCAGGAAACCACTGCCTGAATGTTCTCATCTGCACAGACACCATTCACCTCTGCTGAGCTTGTCCAATCTACTGGCAGTGCTGCTCTGCTGCCTGCAGCCTCCTGAGGCACTATGGCAAAGAGGGGGATATGGTGAAACTCAGGCTAAAAGTAGATGTGAAATACCTGACTACCTTGGAGAGCTAATTACAGACAAAGCAAATTCCTACAGAAAAGCCTACCTGTAGAAGGATGAAAGGGAGAAAGGGACAATTCTTTCTGCTGTGCTCGTCCTGACCACACCAAGGGCTCCTCTCTTCAAGAAGAGACTTATTTTTTTCATCAGAGTATAAAGTAGGAACAATGTTGAGGCCTGGAGCAGAAAGGTTTCAGAAACTCCTTCTGTTCCTGAAAAGCAGTCTGAGGACAGCGCCAAAGGTGCCACACAGCGTCAGTGAGTCCATAAGCTTTCTTTGGTGGCTCTGAAGACCATGTATAACTTAAGTCACTGGCTCTATCTCCACTGTGTGCCTGGGAGATGCTTCCATGGGAGTCAAATCCACCTCAGCCCTGGCTGCTCTTAAGCCTTCTTGTTCCTAGTTAGTTCTGGATTAAATCACTTTGTGGGTTTGGGACAGACAGCTTGATAAACATTAACTCTAGTGCTGCTGATAAGTTTATATCACAGAAAGCCTGGGGAACATGTGCATTGTTTGTTTGTGAAAGTTGCTGTTCCTCTTGCTCCGTTTCTGAACTAATTTTTTCCCCCAACACAAACATCTGGTTTTGAGGGCATGTATTGCTTTATTGCCTGATTAACTGGATTCACACACCCTGTGGCTACTTGGGGAGAGCTCAGCATTGTCTGTAGCAAAGCAAAATGTGCTGCTTGCTCCTCTTTCGTGTTGTTTAAAGGATGCTAACAAAACTGGCTCTTACATAAACAAATCATTTCCAAAAACTCTGCATAGAAGCTGTGGCTAGAATAAAAGGCACAGTTTATGCCCCAAGTCCTTCTTCATGTGGCATATTCATCTGAACAGCAGGAAAGTGCTGACTAGCAAATTCTGGAGAGACAAAAATGCTTCTAGCAACCTGCTGGAGTTGCAGTGGACTTTCTGGTTCCCAGAACATGATATAAGGAAAGAGAAAGAGCAAGAAAATGTACTGCCTCCACTGGGATAAACACATGGTATGACTCTTGGGGATGGTCCTGGGCAGGCCTAAGAGTTGGATTTGATAATCCTTGTGGGTTCCTTGCAACTCAGCATATTCTGTGATTTTGTGAAAATGAAACTGCTCACTTGCATATCATGGCTTCCTCACTACTGAATGTGAAAGGAGATTATTGCTTATGCCAAATACTCTGGAGCTGGGCATCTTAGTTCTCTCTGATGAGCCCATTAAACTCCTAGTGACTTGGTTCTCTCCTCTCTGACACTTGAAGGTCTTCAGTGTCTGCAGGGGGTGACACAGTGCCTTGGGGACGTGCCAGGACCAGCCACAAGATGACTTTTTAAGTGACAGCAGAGGGAGGTGACAGCCATCTCAGTGGCATCAGAGCCTCATTATATCCCACACAGGCAGCCCCAAGTGCAGGGTTGGGAGTGATCAGTTACAGGTTTGCAGCACGCCAGGCTATGTGCAAAGCTCTGCTTGAAAGTATGACAGACAAGATGGGTCAGCTACTGTGTTTTAAAATGTCTCTACTGTAGGCATGTTACAAACAACTGGGAAATAATTGCGGGTTTGTGCTGTGTCCTACCTGTGTCTGTACCTAAAGCAGCGCATGTGAACCAAAAACCACCTAGTACCTCTGAATTGATACATCCCCAGTGTGTGACAGCCCAGAAAGACGGACAAGGCAGGCAAGAATGGGAAGGGGGCTTGAAAGGGCTTTCAGTTTCCTCTTGGCTCTGATTTGGATAGCATTTGGATAAGGAGCCTCCTCCATTCAAAACAGTCATTCATTGCCTTGCCATGGCAGTGACCGCCTGAGAGTCTCAGCTTTTTTCAAGTTCCTCAGAATCATACGTGAGCACCTAATTGCTCTGAAGCCTTGGCTCAATGCTGAATAGACAAAATATGTGATCTCATTAAGGAAAAAAAAAAAAAAACAACAAAAAAACCCCATCACTAATATTGCAAAAGTATTGAATGGTATGGTCTTACTCATAGACTCATATCTAGACACATGCCAATAGCTGTTTGTTGGAATTTCAGTCCAAAAGTGTCCACAGACCCCTGGGCAAGTGAAAGGAAGAACAGACAGATCCCCAGTGCTGTTTGCTGAAGACTTTTGTTTTCCACAGACAGGCACTGTAGGGTTTTGCACATTTTGATGCTTGGTCCCAACGTGGGGACTCTTCCTCTCCTGTCTGAGCTGAGTTTCCTTACTGGGATATTCCTACTGTCAGCATCTATCTACCCCATCCACCTACCCATCTTACTTTGGGATCATTCAGTTCTCTCAGTGTGCTTCTTTTAGAAAAATCTAGATACAGCAAGGTTGTTCCTCCCCTGCCTAGATGCTATCTTCAGCCAAGTTGCATTATGATAGTGTTTAAGGTAGCCAGGATTCAATCCCCCTCCCTTCACTGAGGCCTCTTGAAGTCAGGCCCTGTACCTGAAGCAGGGAAAGGTAAGCACTGGGGAACTCGGTGCCTGAGAGCAGACAGTGCCATTCAGTGCCTGTGGTAGCACTGAAGGTCCTTCAGTTGTGAGTGACAGATAAGGGTGATGCAGGGCTTACGGCTAAGCTCTCACTCGGAAAGGAAGAACATAAGTGTTCTCATCAGATGCAGATTTATGTATTCATCTTAACCTTACCCGAGCCCTTTTGCCACTGCAAGCATCTGAAAAGATCCCTTGCCTGAACACTGCTAGAGAAAAGGGGGGTCTTCGCTGCAAGCTGCCATCTCCTCCAGAGCTTTCCCCCACAGTCAGTACCTCCCTCTTCCCCACAAAATGCCCTGGAAATTTCCCTAAAATTTCCACCCAAGGCTGGGTGCCAGGTGAGCAGGACATGTGCTCTGTTGGGGTGAGAGGGAGGCACGAGACACTGGTGCAGCCTTCCACATCTCAATGTGTGTTCCATGTTAACCACATGCCAAGCGAGGCACCATCAGTCATCACATGTGACAGAGCATATAAATCAGTCATCTAGTTAAGAGGGGAGTGGGGGGATGCTACTTCCAGCTGGTGAGACAAAGCTGCCTGAAGGCAGTTGAGCCTTGCTTTGATGCCCGGCTATGGCACAGTTTAATTCCATACCACCAACTTTCAGAATGATTCACCCTGTGAGTCTGTGCCTGTGTGGACACTGTTCATGCTGTCAGTCGATCAGTTGGTGGGTCTATCAGTCTGTCTCTGCATTTTTCTGTCTGTCTGTTTTTGCAAAAGCAGCCTCTTCACAGCAGAGGCAGCAATGCATTGCTGAAGTTCAGCTGCCTCCCAGAGGTGACTTCCAGGTGCCTGTTTAGTGCCACTGGCAGCAGGACCGGAACTGCAACCTGAAGTCACTGGCAGAGAAGAGGAGCAGGAGGAGGGAGATTAGGGCCATTTTGTAATGAGCTGAGCAAGAGCAAGAGCTCAGCTGCCTCTGTATTATGGAATCCTAGTTCACATTAGTGACAGACATACTTCAGAAGGCTTGAGAGGCTGCAGCCAGAGAGATTTCTGAGCAGACTCTTCCCAGCTGAAGCAGTCAGCCTGCAGCCCTAATCCAACAAGGCACAGCAGCGTATGTGTGTCCCTGAACTGCCCTTATGCTTAAAGTGCAGTGTTATGTACCTCAGATGGGAAGTCAGACAAGACCCAACAAATCTTCCCAACCCAGCCCTTGTGCTGCTATTCATGCCTCCCAGTTTGGACCCACAGGTGTTCCTGTGGAGAAGACCTGGGGACTCTGAGTCTGGATGAGATGATGTGGCAGCCCCATTGATACCCAACTATATCTCAGGGAGATTTGGGTGCTACCAGTTTCACTTGGAAATTGGAAAGCAGGAGTGATGGGAAAACTGGAGTAAAAGCAGAAAACACACAAAGTTGGCCAAAGTTTGGGCCAGACTTTTTAACAAAGTAGCTCTGCTGTTCTTCAGTGTTACAAGGCTGATTAGTAAAGAAGGCCGAGCAGGGAGAAGAAAAACTGTCAGCCTTCCTGTTCTTGGAAGCACAGCTATAATTTATTTCCATTCCAACTGCACATCAAAAAGCTCAAGGCCAGCCAGGTCTGGGAAAATTTCTACAAGAACTAGGCTTTTAGAAGTATTAAAAAAAAATTAGGTTTCTGGCTACCAAACCCACTAATTCACAGTCACTGGGCCTGGGCAACAGACTGGCATCAGCTTTTACTGGCAGAGCAAGAGGGCAGCAAAATCACAAACTGAAGAAAGAAGCAGCACAATCAAACTGGGAACATTCCAACCAAGAAGGAAGACACAATAACTAACAGTAAACCTGAGAGTGACACGTTGTTCCCCCTGACCTCTACACCCTTGTCATGAGATGGGGCCAGTGCTGCAGCCCCATGGGGTTTCCCGAAGAGGAGATGCTGGTGCCAATGGAGATGGGGAAGCTTGGACTCCTGAGACGGTCTGAGGGCAGCAGCAACCCCTGCTGGCCAGGGTCTGTCATGCCCAATCTCCATGAGCCCACATGCAGTGTAGGGAGTACACAAGGACCTCAAGGTCTCACGGATCACAAAAGCTGTTTCGAGGTATTGAGGGGACATGGCTGCACTGCATGGCCTGCCCATGGACTACGGCATGTCTACACTGTAACTGTGGAGAAAGGGCAAAGAAAGAAAAGTCCATCTAAGACTGGCTTGCTTGGAAACTCCAACTGACCCTGACACAGTCTAAACAAATATTTTCTTTAAATTACTCAGAATGCCCCAGCCTTCTTATATGTATCCCCAAAGAGTGTCATAAAGTGTCTACAGAAAGGACTCTGTTAACCTCTGCTGCCCTCCATTAGAGGCACATATTTCAGCTCCAGTTAAACCAAAGTTTAACAAACCCTTGGCCTCTGTAGGATCACTCCAGCCTCTGTGGCACACAGTTCTCGCCCTTTCAGTCTGTCTCTGGGTCTGTGTCCACCACTGGCATTTGCCACCAGCAGCCAACATCACTGTAACCTCCAATGGGAGCCCACCATGAGTCAAGAGGTGCTACACTCTTGCACCTTGCATTTGTTTCTGCTGGGGCTATGAGGAGGAGGGAAAGAATGATTGAAACTCTCCCTCATTTCTCAGTACTGGGGGCACCTCTGGAGCATTTGCTCCACATCCTTCTTATCACAGAAGAGAGAAAGTTTATGTTGTCTATGGGAGCTAGGGTAATCTAAGTCTTTTGAATAATACCAATAGCTGACACAAGCCACTGTGCTTGGTAAAATACTGCAAAACCCTGCTTGCTTCACGATTTAAGTGCAATGCTTTCTTCGTTCAAAAAAACCCATATGTGCTGTTCAATAATCTGCTCTTAATGAAGTTTTGTCAGCTTACAGAGGAGTAAAAATGATACTACATGCCTTGGCCAATTACTCTCCTGAGACTTTTGTGCAAGAATCCAAACACATGGTTCTCAAAGGAAAGGGATGAAAATGATTTACAGAAGCAGTGAGGCAAAGGTTTGTTGATAATGAGGAACTAAGAGGAAATTGAATGAATGTGCCTAAGATTCCTCTAGTAAATGAATAACAAATAGTATTCACAGTCAGAAACTTACATTTTTAATTTTGAGCTGAGAATAGCAAGATGCAGATGAAATGACAGCTATTAAGAAAAAAAAAATCCATTAGGCAGCACTGAGTAAGGAAAACATCCATGAAAGTGTGCTCTTACATATGAAAGTGGAGCCGTGGCTTGCTCAAAGGGCAAACTGAGGTTGTCAAGTAATTCAGAGTGCTATGCACTCCAAGGTTGGAGAAAGGGATTTCATTTTGCTTGAGAACTACTTCACCTTGCAACACATGTAATTGTCAACAGGGAAAAAACCAAACAACCAAACAAAAAAACCCCAGAACTGGGTTTGCATGAGCCAGAGTACTTGACCTTTACTTTCTTCTCTATCTTCATGGTCCACTTCTTTGCCCAGCTGTATGTGCCCAGTGAGCCATACTCCCACAGTGTCTGTCCATCCCATGCATGCTCTCCAGACACTTGACCCTGACTGCCAAAGGGCCTGGGGTCTGGTCACTGACTGTACTTGGGGGTGACCAAAGTACGCTATGATGTGGATCTCTCACCATCACCTGCACCACTATATTCCTTTATAAAGTCACTCTGGGACCAAATTTTTCTAGGAAGAAGATGGTGCTCTAGTGGCTGCCGATGGTGCCCAGAGCAGTATGACTCCATCAGTACTGACTGACTGCCTCTTCCAGCTAGGAATGATCACTGGTTGAATGGCACTATGTTTTTCCTGGATCCAAGCAAGGCTGGACCAGCTACTAGGGTAAATGACCACTGCAAGAAGAGTAAGTTCAGACCTGGCTGGAAATACTCTCAGAGCATGAGAAATCTGCAGTACATTTAGGTGAGAAAATTAAAGCCCAGCTCCACTGCAAGTCTAATGATCTTGCTCCACAGCACAAAACTTATGAAAAAAGTCCTCATCAGATTTTTTCCTGACATGAAGAAAACAATAACGTGCTTAGTTTTAGTTACATTCTTGGAAACAGCTAAATTGATTCAGATGAACTTTAAGAAAAATAGTATCATAAAACCAGCCAGAGGCAAACAATTGCTGTTAGGCAAGATTGTTAAGTTTTGATTAAGTTAGAAGAAATTAGATGCAGAATTGTGGTAGAAAGTGTCAGGCAGTAGACACAAACAACAGCAATTCTGGTAACACACTTTCTTGACAGAGAACAAAAAAATCATGACTCTTGGAAAAAGAAGAACTCCTGGAGCAATGCTAGTTCTCAGCTGAACTGGATGACTACGTGAAAGATGATGACCATGAAAATCAGCCTAAATTAAAGGCTGTATCCACATCAGCTGAATTCATGCCCACTTTTGTGTTTGCTTCCAGTTAACATTCCAGAATGGGATCATATTGACATGAGTTGACTACAAATGCCAAGTAAACATTAGCAAACATTTACAGAGATCACCTTTAGGAACTTGTGAAAAGGCGTATTTGTCCCAGAAACCTACTTGTGCCAGAGATGCTCATCCAATCAGGGAACAAAGACTCATCTCTTGTGTCCACCCTTTGCCCACCTTCTATTCACCACCACCAGCTGACATACACACACAAACTGCTGACCAAAGGTTACTCACAAACATCATCCCAACAATGAGCCTGGCTTCCAGACAGACCTCAAAACATCATACTGTAAAAACAATCTGCATATGTAACACATGGGGCATTCAGTCCTCCTGTTCTCTGTCTCCCAAAATGCTCCCTTAGGGGAGCCCTTGTTTTGGTAGATAGCTGATCTGCATGTGGGTGTCTGATGTGGCCCTCAGCTCAGAAGGTCTCTGCCTAAATACATCGTGATGCCAGTGCCACAAGCCTTCAGTACTTAAAGTTGTGTTTTCTGCCTGGGTGGGAAGCAACAGGAAGCCTTAAAAGCGGGTGGTAAGAGTGACTGCAGGCAGGATGGCCTAGAGAGGAGAATAAAATACACAGTCAGAAATGGGCTGGAATCAATACACATCAAAAATGCCAGGCTGAAAGGTAAGTACTGTTTCAGAGTTTCCTAGATGAGAGTAAGCCAGCTCTCTTTCCACCAGCTGTTTTCCTGTATTCTTTAGAAATAAGTCTATCTGCAAGGGTCTGGAATGAAATTTGGGAAGAACAGGTAAACACTTCAATTTCCAATGTCTGAGGGATCCTGGCATTAGTGGGACCACTAGGCACAGGTTGACTTCCACTTCCTGAAAGCATTTCAAGCTCCTGGGCTGTGAAGGCTTTCAAGGAAAGCTGCTGGGAGCTGCAGTACCTTGCTTTTTCCTTCCTTCTCATCTCAGACATGCTGTCTCTTCAGATTTACTATCCACAGTACATTTGGGTCATGATTTTTCAGACTTCAGGAGAGGCAAACATGCTTGTGTGGGAATGCAGTTTCCTCTGCAATTCATCTTGTTCATAAGACTCCCAGGAGAAGATATTCAGTCAGATGTAAATAATGCAACTCCAAGACTCTCTCAGTGAACACAGTTATGTGTCTGTAGCTTCCAAGAAGCTGGGGTGTTAGAGCCAAGGTTTTACTGCTAGGGGAAACTGTGGAAGTTCTCCATCCATAAGAAGGGGTCCAAGAGCCCCTGGCTGTGCCTGCTAGTAAAGAGAGGCTTGCTTGGAATTAGGGACCCTCTGAGTATTTGCTCCTCATGTCCCCTGTTTTTCAAAGCAAAGATGCAACTTCCTTAATTGCCTTAAACCACACTGTTCTTCCCCACTGACACCTCCTACAGCTGATGAAGCTGAGACTTACAAACAGGAGTAACACAACTGCTATACAGTCAAATTTACTTTGAACTCTAGTACATAGTGGACTAAATAATCTCTCTGTGTAACTTTGTCAAGAACATGATCTGACAAACAGAAAATAAAATGCTGGTGCTTCATCTCCTGTCACTTGATGGACTGTGATGTTTGGATACTACAGTAAGAAGCTCTACAGATTATTACCAACCAGGGACAGTCTGGAAACCAGTGTGTCATTTCTTTATTAATGGTTCCTGCCCCAGGAAAAAACTCTTCCAGGAGAGCTGGGAGCTGTGAAGCAGAGCTGCCCAGCTGGGGAAGGGGTGGTCTGGCATGACATCACTTTGTGCAAGAGACAACAGGGCGAGAAGCAGTTCACCTCAACCATGGTGCTATGCTGCTATCACTGCCATACTGCCAGGTCCCCTGCTTACTCCGGCCACAGATCTGGGCATGTGCTGGGATGTGTCTTCAGTGCCCATGCTCACATCACTATGCTAATGCTTCTGGCATGGGGCTGAGCAAAAGGAAGCTACTTTGCTCACCACCCTCAGGCATCCCTGCAGAACGACACTTTGCTCAGCCTCCTTCCAGAAAAACCCAGACCCATGGACCTACTTCAGCCCTGGCATAGGGGGAGGAAGTGTCAGAGCAACCACTTTAGGCTTTTACATACTGGTATCCCATTTTCTTGTTGGACCATTTTCAAGACCCAGCTTGGACTGACTTTGCTCCCACTGGGATGCTACTGCAGGCTTTCAGCTGCTGCTTCCTTTTCTTTTGAACTCCTGAGAAGTTCTCAGCAAAGTTTTTTGTTTAAATGAAATTTGTGGGCTAAATGAGGCCATTCCCTATTTTTCCCCAGTGGGGAACTAATTTCTACCAGACTCAGCATCTTTAGCTGTATTCTTGGCTTTCAGGAGCCAATCAGTTACCCTCATAACTCCTTCTTGGCCAGGACTCTTACAAATTAAGGCACTTACGTGGTCACTGCTACACACCATGGTTTATCTGCTTTGGGCTCCTAAGCTCTCCATCTCCATGGGATGTGAAATCACCCAAGTTTCCACACATAAGCCAACATCAGAGAATGTTTATGTTGCCTGAGGCAATACTCAGATTTTCTCTAGAAGAACCTGGGCCATTCCACTCAATTTTTGCAGAGTCCAGATAAGTCAGACCTGTATAGGCCAGATTTATGAACTTGTGCAAAGACTGTGCTGTTTCCTGGCTAATGTCTGAAAAAGAGAACTGGAGTCAGACAGCACTTTCCCTTTACACTGAGAGTCATTAAAATCAACAGAATAGACAAAGGGCTGGATCAATCCCGGTCTTTTTGTGGCTCTCTTGTAAAGTGCTTGGGGGGTGATTCAGTTGCCCACTCATAGGTTTCTGGTGCTATGCAAGACACACTAAGGTCTCTTGGGTGCTCACATGGGGCAGGCAGATACCAAGGCCTTGAGGAGCAGCCTGAGGAGACCAGGCAGCGTAAATGGAGGCATCTTGGGCCAAGTGGCACACAGTTGGCTCAATGCACCAGCCAAGCTTCCCCTCTCCACCATCTTTAGGATGTTGGACACCTCCTATTGCATTTACTAGCATTTAACAAACCTGTCTAAATACTCTGGCCTCAAAGACTCTGCCTTGTTGCATGTTCTTCATGTCTAGGTCCCCAAATATGGTGAAAAATTCATCCCTTAGAAGCTCGGTTGCTATTACAGCCTCTTGGCTCCTTTTTGGGTAAACTTCAGGGCATTTTCTAAAGAAATCCATGGCTACCAACAAATATTGTCTGACAGATTCCATCTCAGGCAAAGGCCCAGCAACATCAACAGCAATGAATCTCAGTAAGGTCCCCAGGAGACACTGCTCAGTAGGGTTTCTCCCAATCTTTGGGGGCCTGCTTTTGAAATACAACTCATGCAAGAAACGCATCACACTTCCTGTAGTAATTTTCCATCATCTGTCTGCATTTTTCTCAAAATCAGTTATCTCATGTCTTGACCAAGGATTTTGTGACCTCAAGATCTTCAGTGGTTTTGCCACCATAAAAAACCCATCAGAACCTCCTTTTTGAGTGTTTTGGTTATAACAAGCTCTCATGACTGTTTGTCAGACCCTGTTTTATTTCTCCATCACCCATACAACATTTAATCTTTAAATTCCAAGTTTTCCCACCATGACCAGAGCACTTTTGCTTGATTAGTCTGAAGAAAATCTACAGTCAAAAGCAGACAAGGTTGTCAAATGAGGGGTCCTTTTTTTCAATCACTTGTTTTACACCAGGAGCCTTTTTGAGAGGCACTTTTAGTTCCTTGAACTCTGCTCTTGCAAACTTACATCTACTGGATGAAACAGGAGTGTTTTCATTCCTGCACATTGTAGAAGAAAGGAGATAAAAAAGGATGCAGTCCCAGTTTTTTCTTCTTGTTCTTTTAAGGAATGTATCTGCCCAAAAAAAGGCCTTTGAAGGAGGCATTGGCAGAACTACTCTTTCCTGACTATGGACTTGTGTCAGCGCTGTTCCAACCACACAGGCGACCCCACCTATGTTCAATGGAAACCGTTTCAGCTCTGAAATTGCCCAGCTGCTCTCCTTTCACCACCAGGTTAGCTTTCTCTTCTCACAAGGAGCATGTGGAGGTTTTGTAATCCTGGTAAGTCTGCAGCTGAGCCTCCAGGAGTAGGAGGAGGATCAGTGCCCTGGAAAGCCAGGCAGACTGACAATGCCATGCTCCCTTCCCTAGTACTGGGGAACCACTTTGCTCCTGACTGAGAGTTTGCCTGGGGTGCATGTTACACCTCTCTTCAGCAGTTCACATTGCTCTGGATTCAACTTAGATTGGCAGCCTCGAGCTCAAAACAGCCTGTTCACAAAACACCATCGATTCCTACAAAAGGGCTGACCATATGCCAGGGTATCCTCAGCTATACCACAGGGACTGAGTGGCTGACCATGCTGTGTTGGTCTCTCGAGTGAGGACTGCTGTACACGGGTGGTGGGAGATCCACAGTACAGTATTTTGTGGACTTGTGCTAACACAAAAGCCATTTTCACCCCCAGATATTCACTGTGGAAACCAAAGTTTACCTAGTAAGGCACATCCCAGATGTTACCTAGTAATGGTAACGCACAAGCACCCTCTGATTAATGTACTACATGACTAGGTTCTTGCTGACTTTCTTTTCTAACGAGGACAGCAGATGAGGTTCAAAAACTGACTACAAGCTCAAAGAGACAGCTCAGGGCTGCCCACAGAGGCAGGCACCACAAACAGATTGCCCAAAACTCTTTCTTTCATAATGAGCCATGTCTTTGAAGGAAAACACTGCAAGCTGAAAACCCTGGTGCTGACTGACCAGGTCCCAGCCACAGTGATGTACATGCTGAGTGGTAGTTCATCTCCCACCTTGGCTATGCTAAGTGATTTCCTGGATCCCAGCAGTCCAGTCTGCTACATTTTCCCCCAGCAAGGAGACTTTCCTCAATCTCTGCCTTCCCTCACACTCATGTGAGGGCTACATTTTGGATTGTCCCATTATTCCCCCCTCTGTCTGGTTTCAATGACCAGTACCTGAACGAGCACCTGCAATGCCTGGAGATTACACAAGTGATAAATCCCTCTCTTGCTACTTAACTATTCCTGTAGCCCTCCCTCTGAAATGGACTGCTGACAAATGCAGAAAAGTAGGTTGTTCAACAAAGAACTCCAATTTTTACCACCAAGTCCAAGGAAAAAGGAATTTCCAGTACAACCAGCCACAAATACAAACTAGTTGAAGGCTACAAGGGAAGAGTGAGTTTCTCTGGACACTAAATTAATATCCAATCCTGGCCACAAATAAGCCTTATTATAGCTTCAACTTTAACTCAAAATCTGCATCACCGAGCTTTACATGTCCACCTGTTTGTTGAGCTGAGTTTGGGCCTTTCAGTACATTTTTATGAGGCTCTGTCTTGACCAACCATATATTTAAAATAAGCCTCTCTGTAGAGATTCTCCCTCCCCAACAGAGCCACAGTTAAATGAACTGCTGCATTCGTGTTAGATGTTGTAGCCAATGCCCCATTGCTTTCTATCCTGCAATCAAATATTCTTCCAATAGCTTGAAGTGGTATGAACTGAATGGTAATACCCTTTTCTCTAGCACAGGACCTTATACCTGTATAAATCAACCAGCTTCCCTCTCTTCCAGTAGCAGCGTTCTGACTTCTGTTCAAGAGCTGAAATTTAATATTTAAGCTCTGCCATAAATCCCACAGCCTCATGGAGTATTTCTGGCCTTCTGCACAATCTGCCTGTCTAGCAATTGGTCCATCAGCTATTTATGTTGGAAGTCCTCACTGGAGATGTGAGGAACATAAAATGTCTGCAGTTCTTCTGCCAATTTAGGTAGGTCTTTTCTTCCTCTTGCCTTCTAGCATTTGGCTATGTCCTGTCTAGCTCAGACTGATATCTGGCTCCAATCTGCTTATGAAGTTTCAGACCAAATCTTGATAAGCCGGGTTGCGTCTATAATCCAGTGCTTCTCAGCTCTCAGCTATGGGCCCTTGCCACAGCTGTGCTCCTGACTCCACTCCAGGACAAGGTCTGGGCATGCACCATCCCAGGGAAGGCTGAAAAAGAACCACACAGTGCTCCAGAAGCTCTCCCAGACTCCTGAACTGGAGACCAGTGCAGTGGTTCAGGCTACAGAACATACCTTGGCCTCACCATTTGGCCTTAGGCTCTCCTCTGTCCAGCTCCTCTTCCCACCCAGTTACGCAGTGAGAATGGGCATGCATCAGCCTTCCCTGCAGTCCTTCTTGAGTGGCATCGCTGAAGCTGGAAAAACCTGTGGGCGTCCCTATGTTTGTGTTACAGAGCACACACACATTGGAAATGGCCAGTCTCACATGTGACCTGGCAGACCCAAGAGCCTGAGACCAGCTCTGTGCCCAGCAGGCCAGTACCCTGGTGAGCCTTTGGTGTGATTTTTGAGATGTTTTTCTTTTCTTTCAGAAACCTTGCTGTGGCACAGGTTTCCTACTAAGTTTCAGGCTGAGCAATGTTTTCCTGTTTCCCCTGTTTTGTAAAACAACTTCTGGTCTGTGTCACACGTGTTCCTCAGCACCTCATGGAGCTGTGGTCTTGCAGCTGGGCCTTCAGATCTCTCTGGGCACTGTCCCAGCATAGAGTAATTTTCTGACTGTTTTTGACCCTTTCTGGGAAAATTCCTGATACTGCCTCCTCTCCCTGTGAACACTGTACAGCTTTGGGTTGTTTTGATTTTATTCTGGTGTGAATTCCTTTCACTTTTCACTGATCCTGAATAGATTAGATATCTGCAAACACCTTTGTTATCTGATCCCTCTTGCATCAAAAGAATGAATACAGTTTCCCATTTCCCTCTTTGGAAACTGCATCTTACCCTGAAACCAGTGTTACAGCTCCCAGGTGAAGCAGTCAGTCAATATCCAAAGTCCCAAGGGGACTGCTTCCACTGCAGGGAGAAATTCATGAGACATGAGATATTTTTTTAAGCAGCAACACTTGCACACAAAGCCCAGATAGGGAACAACAGCAATCAAATAGGAGTTATATTGAAAGCTTGCAAGTTTATTTTATTTCCTCCGGACAGAAATCTGCCCAAAATGTTTGTTCTGTCTCTTCCTTGATTTCCTCATACCCCATTGATAGCACGTTTCTGATGGGTCTTGGTGCTGTTGACTCCCTGTCCTTTGGCTTTATAGGGTTTTCAGACTTCCACCAAATAAAGGTGGTTGTTAATCTTCATAAGCCCTACACAGTCTTCACACAGCCTCAGCATACAGCATGTGAGTAAACCAGCTTACCTTTCAGGCTCCATCACCAGCTTGACCACTTGCCTTACAGCTAATGAACAGAGTTCTTGCTAATAAAGAATATATTTAGAATTAATACTGATTCAACCATCTGTTTCCAGCAAGCAGATTAACTGTAACAAGATGAACATTTATACTGCATCTTCACATACACACACAAAATTATCAGATGCAAACAGACTTTTAATGCTGAGTTAGGAGATGCAATGGTCTTCAATCAGTGCAGATGAGAGACCATAGCTCATGACATACCAGCTTGTCATGACTAAATCCTGCTGGGACTTGAAAACAAGAGCTGCTAAATATTGAATCACAGCTATTCTCAATGGCAATATAAAGAATTTTATACTGGTGGGTTCATCATACTTATATAGCACATAAAATCAGTTGCAGACTGCCTTCCATAACAGTTCTGAGTGTCACTGCTTATCACCCATCCAAAATATCTCTTCTTCTCCTCCTGCCTCTCTTCCTTCATCTCGTCATCCTTCTCCCCTATTCCTTACTCATCCCTCTCTTTGACCAAAAAATTGCCTTAGAAGTATTGTTCTGATCACAATTGCTCTTTCACATTATGTCTACTTATGTGACAAACTATGAAGATTATTTGCAAGCGTGAATAAGAAACATGGCCAAGCAGAGTCACTAGTATGTATAATAACATCGACTTACCTGAACTTACACAGAAAATAAAGTGGAGATCATTTATTTAATGTATGGAAGTAGCTTTCCTCCTTTACTTATGAACTTTCATTTACAAGTTGAGGCAGCCAAGAGACATGTAACTATGATAAGTTACTCTAACACTGTGCTCATATGAAATGTTCCCATCCATCTCTTAGTAAATGTTTTTCAATTCACAGGTGTCCTATGTTAGTTGTGTCACCACTCAGCCTTCTAATCCAGAATTATATCTCTTTTCCTTTTGTAAAGGTGATATTAGACCTACGAAGATATTAAACCTATGCTTTCCAAGCTGATTAACAATTGAGGTAAGATTTTTTTTTCAAATGTGTAGGAGGAATACTCAGAAACATATGACTTTTGGAGCAGGAATTTCTCAGCATTTTCTGAAATACACAACTCATATCTTGTGTTGGTCAATGTAAGTTGCCCAAGCTGATGAGTTGCTTTTTAAAGAATAGACCATTAATGTGGATTGGCAGGTTGAGCCTATTTTACATGCTGAGAGACCTGAGCATATGAGAATACATCAATTGCTACAGCTTCTTGCACAGGATAAGGACATTGGTTATCAAGAAACCTACATTAAATCCCCCCAAAATCAAGCACAGGATCTCTACTCTGTGAGTTTCTGACTCCAACAGTGGTTCCTGCTACAGCTGACTGAGTGCCTCCTTCTGCCGGAGCGACGGCCCTGGGAAGGTCACACTGATGCCACTGAGTGGCCACAGCGTCACCTTGCACTGGCCACTCGGATACTCCGAGTTTCAGTTTTGCTGACTGCAAAATGGAAAGAAAAGTCTCTTACTGCCCCAGGACACACCACGCTTTTTACCTGAGAATTGCTGCAGCTGCAAAAATGCCCTGAACAAATAAATAAAGCAGCCTAAGGACTCCAGGGAGTGAAACTGGCTAAAGAACCTGGAGCTAGGGCGACCGAGTGGACAGGTCTGGAGATGTCCTTTAGCAGCAGACCTTGGCTCCGAGCCTCCCAGACACCACCTTCTCTTACAAGGGAAACTCATCATGGCTTTGAATGTAAGGCTTGGAAAATTAATAAATCTTCAGGATCTGAGGGATTGAAGTCTGCACATTAGCTACCCTTAAACCCTGGGTGCATTTAACTTGGGAGGTTAAAAACCACAGCCAAAGAAATCTCTTTTGATTCACAACTTGTTTTGAGCAGTCACCCATAAAGCAGCCAGTGAATCACTCCAGCCAGTTAGTCATGCAGCCACACTGAATGTACACTCAAAAGGCTGCACAAAATAAACAGCCTGCAGCTCCAGATAACACACACACAGCTCATTTGCGTTATCTGGCATCAGCATATATTGTTAATAAGACTCCTACACCAAACCCTTAGGAAAAGAACGCACTCAATAAACACCTCCAAATCTCCCTCCCCATCAGTATTTTTCTCATCTGCTTCGCTGTGTTGCTTTCAAAACAATTAAGACTTCTAAAAGTTTTAAAACTCTTTCTCTATCTCTTTCCGCACCCTTCTTTTTGCTGGTAACGTCCTGCTGAGGTTATAGGAGCGCGCAGCAGAAGTGTAGGGCTAAAGCGGAGTTAATTCCAATCAGCAGCGGACAAGGCGAAAATAAACAGTTCTTAGTGCGAGAAGAAATCTTCCTACAAGGAGGGAGCGGCAAGGATAGAGGGGGAGGGAGGCTCCCGGTCCTTTGACACATGAGTGTTATAAAGAAACTCGGGTCAGGAATCCTATAAAAGCCGCCAACCAGATCTACAGTCCCAGTCAAGAGAAGCGCAAAACACCTCTTGGAACGAGCCGCGAATAAACCTTCCTGCGCGGCCCTAGGATGTAAGAAACGTGAGCCCTACCTTCGCGTCTGGCTCCCTGAGGAAATCCCGCAGGTTTCCGCGGAGGAGATCCCGCACCTCCGAGTGTCTGTTCAAACAGAGGCTTAGCCAAACTCCTGGCGAGAGCTCCCTCCCCTCCCTGGGAGGGTGCCGGAACCCTTGAATGGCAGATCTGGTGGCCCTATTGTGGAAAAGAGAGGGCTATTGCCAGGGCGGCGTCAGCAGCACGCCGGGAGCCGGCGGCCGAGCCTCGCCGGGCAGCCGGCCCCGCAGCACGGGGAGGGAAGGGCCGGCTCTGCCGCCCCGCTCCCCGAAGTTCGCCTCTCCTCCCCGCTCTCCTGGCTCCGCTTGCCGATTTCTGCTCCCTGATGCCAGCTTGGGTCTGGTCCCCACTTCTCCTCTTCCCCCCTCACGCCTCCCTCTCACTCACTTCTCCCCTTTATACTCTCCCCTTGCGGGGATCAGGGCAGCAGCAACTCTCCACCCCGGCAGAGAGAGGTGCGGGGGGAGCCCGCGCACACCTTCTCCTGCGCTCTTATCCGCGGGGAAGGGGCCCGAGCAGGACCGAGATCAAAGCTGCGGGAAGAGGGAAGGGGAGGCAGGACCGAATGGCCGCCGCAACAGCGGCTTGCCAGAGGCAGCGACCGCCGTCCCCTCCTGGCAGGGCGGTTCCTGCGGGGAGATGCTCAGTGGGGCGACCCACATGCCGATGCGGGGTGCGGGGGAGCCCTGCAAAAGTCCCAAGGGGAGCACATAGCCCCCGTAACCCCGTTCCCCTCCGGGCCGGGGGGAGGGAGCAGATGCCGTCGGTCGTTCCCGGCGCACGACGAACTCCGCAGAGCCCTTGAACGTCGGCGAGGGCTCTGCGCGGCGCCGCGGGGAGCCCCGAGCGCCTGGCAGCGAGCGGTCTCTCGTGGGAGGCGGAGAGGGACCGCCAGCGAGCTCGTTCCTGCCGTGCCTGCAGCTTACATTACATCAGGGGAGGAGGAGGAGAAATGCATTAAAAGTGTCAATTGAAAAAAACACTCAGTAAGCCTCCGATTCCTACAGCAGTGGCTTTCTGCACTTCTAATAATAACGCACGTATGGCCGCACTTATTTGCTCGCTAAATAAAAGAAATTATCGTTATTTGCGTAAGGCGGCACTTAAAGAATTTCCTCTGTTAGAGAAGGCCCGTTTCCTTTATCCTGTTTGTTTTGAGCAAATATCCCCATCACATTCGCCTTCACTCGCTAAAGGATTTTATTTCAGCCTGTATTTCGAGATAGCAATATACGTATACATTTCTGTGTGTATATGGGTATGTGCATACATATGTTTCAAGATATATAACTTATTTCAGCTCCACGCAGTAGAAATAGCAAGTCAGATTACTACAGCATATAAATCATTCGAAAATTCTTTTCCCTCCTAAGCCGAGATATATAACCTGTTCTGAGGACTAGATGATCTTGGCGGTCTTTTCCAGCCTCAGTAATTCTATGATTCTGTGGCTTTTATTTAAGAATTCTGCTTTAATTGCCCGTGCCGGTTTGAGGGATAACCCGTACCCCTACTCGCGGCAGGGAACGGGGGGGAAACCGTGAGACGCGGCCAGCCCGCCGCAGCGCACAGGCAGGGGGCTCCGGGCTGGGGCGTGAGGAGTCCTGCCGGGAGCCCCCCGGGGCCAGGCCGGCAGCCACCGCTGCCAAGGGGCTGCGGGGAGCCCGGCCGAGAGCCAGGGCTGCCTGGTGCCACCGTCCTTGCCAGCAGCAGGGCTGGAAGCGCTCTGACCATTGCCGTCCGTGCCCTCCGTGTATTTACGGCCGCAGCTCGCCCTTGGCCTATATTTATCCGTACAATTCAGTGGAAGGGCTTAGATCTAGAAATAGAAGCCGAGAGCAATAGATGGCAGGCTCGGGCTTTTTATAACTCAAAAAGACTTGTTTATTTAAGAAATAAAATAAAATTAAACAACGACAACGAAAGGAAGGGATACCCTATCCCGCCGGCTCGCAGGGTGCGTGCCATGCCCGCCGTGCCCCGCCGCAGTGCCCGGCCGCTCCGGGCTCGTCCGGGGCCTCCACCAGCAATGGGAGGAAAGGCGAAGGCAAGAGCTGCGGGCCCGCCGTGCGGGGAGCAGCGCCCCCCGGGAACGCGAGACCGGCCCGGGCGATGGGCCCGCCGAAGTGATGGCGAAGCCAGCCATCTGAGCATCGCCTGGCGGGAGAGCCTGTCTGTTGGTCAGCCTCGGTTTGCATTTTGTTTGTTTAGGACATTTTTAATCTTCTTTTTGGATTGTGTTGTGTTTTAAATTGGGGGATTTACGGTCCCGGTGTCCCACCGCTCCAGCATTCTGTCCAGGCCCGGACAGCAGGGAACTCGGAGAGCCGGCAGTCCCCGCCGCTGCCGCACTCCATTCCCCCGCACAGCGCGCACAGCGGTACCGGCACCGACACCGACGCTACCGTGGGGTCTCGGCGGGAGGCAGCGGGGCAGCTTCCCGGCTGCGCCAGCAAACCCCTCCGCGTAGCTCTCCTCACCCTCTGTGTCCTGCCTGCGCGCTGGCTGGCCGCCCTTGTGCCCGATGCACACAGCGAGGACGACTCTCTTCTGCCGCGCTCACCCACGCCGAGGTTATTTACCCTATTTCGGAGGTTTCCCGGCCCCTTCAGCCCGTCGCGGGGTCCCCGGGACACAACTCCTGCGCCCGGCGCGGTGGGTCTCGCCGTTTGGTAAAAGGCGGAGGGGCGCCTACGGGTGTTGCAGACACTCTGCGAACCCCCGATACGGCTGTTATGAGCGAGTCTCTCTCTTCAACCATTAAACACTATTATTATCATCACTATTGCTATTAATTATCCTCGCCGAACCATGTGTCTCTCATTACAGCCCACCTTCCCCAGCCACATCACAAGGGGCTCACAACCAGCGCGGTCTGGACCAGCCCGGGCCACCCGCCTCCGCCGCGGGGCTCCCACCGAAGGAGAGCCCGGAGCCCCGCTTGAAAATAAAGCAGGGGAACCCCGGCGGCGTTAAGGAGGGCAATAAACTCGTGTGATTCTACCGGGGATTGTAATGTGACATCACAGGCTATGCCGGCGCCCTGGGCTTTGCAACCTACAAAAACAAGAGAGCTGGTTAGCGGGGACAGAACGGCAGGACGGCCGGGAAGGCGTGGGGTGTCCCCTGCGCTCCCACTCCCGCAGGAAGCAAGGACCTCCTGCCCGGGCCGCAACCCCGCCGGGCTCCCCGGTCCCATCGTGTCCTTCCCGAGAAGCCCGGCCTAGCTCCAGCAGGCCTCCGTGGATGAGGCCTTGGCGCCGGTGGGGATTGTCCGCCAACAGGGAAAGGGCAGGGGAAGACAGGGAGTGTGGAAGCGGGAAATAGCTCCGGTCATGACCAGAACAAACGCGAAAGCAGCACTCAAACAGAGCCCTCATGCCTTTCCGCGGCCCGGTGGGGAGATACCTGCGGGAGGAGAACTGTGGGCAAGGACCCATGAGGGTCAGGGCAGGAGCAGAGCGCGGCCCTAGGACTGGGAACGGGAGCGATCCCTGCCCGTCTAGGCTCACCGTGGCCGGGCTATGCCTGCGGCTCCCGGGCACGGCTGTATGGCGAGGACTTACTGCCCTTTCCCCTTGAAGGGAAGTCACCTGTGTGGGAAGGAACTGGGGCTGTGGACCTGGATCCGGGGACACCTCAGCTGCAAGCAGGGGGCGATGGACGGCGCCTGAACGCGACCCGGCACGCTGGGGTTTGGGAGACGGGTAGAGAGATGGCCCCTCTGCCCCCTTTTAAGTCTAGAGATGGGGGGTAAAAGGTAAGTATAGAGGGAAAAGAGTGTCCAAAGGACGGAGAGAGGTTAGAAGCGGGATTGCCGGCCTGACCCGGATCTCTCCTGCCTAGCCTGCGACCTCACATCTCCCGTTTTAGGGTTTCCCTGGAGACACGGTCCTATCGCTGTCCCTGCCAGTTCGGAACACGGTGGACAGACGCATAGAGGATGGGAATCCCATCAGAGGAGATGTGCTCATTCTGGGCCAGGGCAGCCCCTCTTTGTCCACACAGAGATCACCGTGAGGAAGAGATTTCATTTCCACTTTTTCTCCCTGGGAAAACTGATTAGGGGGATTTATTTATTTCGCTGTTGAGTTTTTACTTGTTTGTTTGTTTTTACGGAGCGTTGTTTGTTTGTTTTCTTTTTCTCTAATCGCGCCGATACAACAGAGACCTCCCAAAGAAGCCTTTTAAAGCCACTCTCAGAAACGACATGAGAAGAGCCCCCGTTCCCGGCTGTTCTGTCGAGCGCCAGCGCGAGGGAGTGTCTTAATTGCCGCTAATGACCCGCGGAGGGGATGTAAGGGGGTTATCTGCAGCCGGGCAGAAATCAATTAGGGGAGTGGCAATTAGGGGAGAAAGTGAGAGACAGGACAGTCTGTTTCACTGTTACAGTGAAAAGTGAAGATTTCTGTGAAGTTTTCCAGAAATTCTTCCTGTGGAAAGAGGTCCCCGCGGAAAGCACACTGCGCAACCCGACGCTTCGCTCTTTCTTTCTCTTTCTCTCCCGGTTTCTGTGGAGCTCCCTGCACTGCTGGAGAACTAACGCTTCGCGGGAACGCATCGGCCCCTTTCCGAAATTACGATTAAGATCACTGCAAAGCCGGCCACGACGGGAGAAGAGGCATCCCGCCGGCATCGCGAGCTCCAGACCCTTTTGGGAATGAAATTATGTGTCCAGCACGGCGGCACCCGCTACTGCTGCTGCTGGAGGGGGCTGCGAGCCGGAGCCGGGCAAGGTCTCCTTGACACCGGTAGGGTTTTTATCTGTCGGGCAGCCACTCCCCACATCCCTGGGAGGCCTTTTCCAGGCCCGGGAGTATCTCTCCGGTTTCGTCTCCAGTGTTTCCCCCCGCCGCACGACAAGGACTCACCGTAACAGGAGACCTGCAGGGCTCCGTTGTGGCCGCTGCTCTCTTGCAGCTTGATGTTGCTGTCCGGGGGGGTTTTGCAGGGGCCTCGCTGCATGTAGAGGTGCGGCGGCTGTTGCTGTGGAGGGTATTTGTTAAAGGAGGCCGGTGCCCCGGCAGAGCCGGCAGCCTGCACACTGCCATCCAGGGACTGACATTCCTGCTGGCTGTAGCGGCTCCGGCACTTAGTGTTGCTGTCACCAAAGCCTTGTCCTTTGCTGGCCAGGAAAGTAGGGCTGAACTTGTCACTTGCTTGAAATGCCCTAAAAGGCGAGGAGCCTTCTGTGTCCTGGGAGGCTGCGTTGTAGTAGGAATCCATGGCAGCCGGATCACAATAAGAAACACAAGTATCAGCATTCATTCCTAAAATTAAAAGGCCCGAGTGTCCTTAATGCGCTTGGAGGGGCACCAGAAATCACTCTTTCTCTCTCCCTCTCGCATAGACACAGACTCACAGCTGGGCCGGGAGCTCTAAGAGAATTCAGATGTTCGTGAAAGCTGACCAGATCTCCAAACCCCCTTAAGATCTCGCACAGTAAAAGGGGTCTTTTTCCTTCCCTCCCTCTCTCTCTCTCTCACACACACGCTTGCCCTCCGTCTCTCCCTTCAAACTACGCTCCAAAGAGACTCTTCTCTGCACTTTCCCCCCCACGATAGGAAAAAAAAAAAGAAAAAAGAAAAAAAGAAAGAGACCTCTCCCCCAATTAATATGTAGATGATGACAGTGGAGGGGAGGGGGCCCAGGAAGGGGTGTGTGTGAGTGTGTGTGTGTATGGGGGTGTGTAGAAGCAGAGGGAGGGTGGAGGTCATATCTTTTGCGTTAAAAAAAAAAAAAAAAAAAAAAGGCAAAAAACCAAAACCAACCCCAAAAGTTTTTATGATCAAAAAACAGAAAATGAAGCAGATGACATGAACTCCACTAAGGGATGGGTACGGGATCCCCTCCGGCGGAAGCGACGGGGACGATTTAATGGTCGTGACACGCTCTGTTCGCTCCGGCCCTCTCCCCTCCTTCACTGCCCCAGCTACGGGCACCCTCTCCGCCGCAGCCCCCTCCTCTGCAATACGGATTTCGCCCGCAGCTATATGCCTTTAAGCCTCCCCCCTCCACCCATTGCATTAACCCCTTCAGGGACGACAGCTCTCAGCGCTGCCGTGAGGCGGTGCCGCCGTCGCCCCGCACATGGTGGGGCGAGGGCTCCATCGCGTCTCGGCGCACGTTTATGATGGTCATTATTCATTTACCTCTAAAAACGTGCTCTCTTCGGGTGTAAAACAACTGGATCCAAACGGGAGTGCAGCAGGGAGGGATTTTAAGAGGGTAACCAAGCACACAAAATTGGACCAGGCTTCTGGGACTGCCAGAGGTGACTTGTAAAAGGACAGAGGCTGACAGGAATCGTTTTTGGTTTGAGAGGTCAATTGCAACCCAAAAAGGGCTTAAAATAAATCAATACTCACCTTTCGTCGTCCGTCCTCTCCATCACCCGCCATTCAAACTGATTCCCCTCCTCCCCCAATTAACTCCTACTACCTCTTCTACCCTTCCACTTACTCTTACGCTGCCTTCCTCCCATCCCCACATCTGGTTTCTATTGCTCACTTACCTTGAAGTTTTCCGTAATAAAGATATTACGCAAACTAAATGCACAGTTCTTCGATCATGAAGAAAAGAAAAAAGGAAATAAAATAAAATTAAGGAAATAAAAGAAGAAAAGAGAAAAAGGGAAGAAAAGAAGGCCCTTAACCCCTTCGGGAGCGAGGGCCGTGATGGAGCCGGCTGCGGGAGGGGTGCGGAGGTACCGTCGGCTGTTCTGGGCTTCCAGCGGGCTCCCCCCCGGGGCCCGGCCCATGTGTCCTCCCTTCTCTCGCGCAGCTTCCTCCAACCCGTGCAGAGTTGGTGGGGGAGGACTCGTGGCTTTCATCTGCGTGTGTGTGTATCTGTGTGTGCGGGGAGGGAGCGGGATGCGGCTCGGGAGCGAGCAGGACGGCAGAATGGGGATGCGACCCCCGAGACCACTGCTCGGGAGGGGCCCGTGGCTACCGCCACCCTCCAGGCCTTTGCTGCACGAGCAAGGCCAGCACCGCCGTTTTCATTAGCTCAGATCTGACAAGAAAAGGCGCTCACCGCTCGCCGCAACCCACCCCCCCCCTCAACCCTCCCAGATGCA
>VXBX01008262.1:30187-50106 GCA_013400415.1 Scytalopus superciliaris
CCGGCGGAAGCGACGGGGACGATTTAATGGTCGTGACACGCTCTGTTCGCTCCGGCCCTCTCCCCTCCTTCACTGCCCCAGCTACGGGCACCCTCTCCGCCGCAGCCCCCTCCTCTGCAATACGGATTTCGCCCGCAGCTATATGCCTTTAAGCCTCCCCCCTCCACCCATTGCATTAACCCCTTCAGGGACGACAGCTCTCAGCGCTGCCGTGAGGCGGTGCCGCCGTCGCCCCGCACATGGTGGGGCGAGGGCTCCATCGCGTCTCGGCGCACGTTTATGATGGTCATTATTCATTTACCTCTAAAAACGTGCTCTCTTCGGGTGTAAAACAACTGGATCCAAACGGGAGTGCAGCAGGGAGGGATTTTAAGAGGGTAACCAAGCACACAAAATTGGACCAGGCTTCTGGGACTGCCAGAGGTGACTTGTAAAAGGACAGAGGCTGACAGGAATCGTTTTTGGTTTGAGAGGTCAATTGCAACCCAAAAAGGGCTTAAAATAAATCAATACTCACCTTTCGTCGTCCGTCCTCTCCATCACCCGCCATTCAAACTGATTCCCCTCCTCCCCCAATTAACTCCTACTACCTCTTCTACCCTTCCACTTACTCTTACGCTGCCTTCCTCCCATCCCCACATCTGGTTTCTATTGCTCACTTACCTTGAAGTTTTCCGTAATAAAGATATTACGCAAACTAAATGCACAGTTCTTCGATCATGAAGAAAAGAAAAAAGGAAATAAAATAAAATTAAGGAAATAAAAGAAGAAAAGAGAAAAAGGGAAGAAAAGAAGGCCCTTAACCCCTTCGGGAGCGAGGGCCGTGACGGAGCCGGCTGCGGGAGGGGTGCGGAGGTACCGTCGGCTGTTCTGGGCTTCCAGCGGGCTCCCCCCCGGGGCCCGGCCCATGTGTCCTCCCTTCTCTCGCGCAGCTTCCTCCAACCCGTGCAGAGTTGGTGGGGGAGGACTCGTGGCTTTCATCTGCGTGTGTGTGTATCTGTGTGTGCGGGGAGGGAGCGGGATGCGGCTCGGGAGCGAGCAGGACGGCAGAATGGGGATGCGACCCCCGAGACCACTGCTCGGGAGGGGCCCGTGGCTACCGCCACCCTCCAGGCCTTTGCTGCACGAGCAAGGCCAGCACCGCCGTTTTCATTAGCTCAGATCTGACAAGAAAAGGCGCTCACCGCTCGCCGCAACCCACCCCCCCCCTCAACCCTCCCAGATGCAGAAGGGATTTCTAACGAAGTCGTCGTTAAAAACAGCCAGAGACTGTTTCATTTACGAGATTTCAAACCATTTTGCAAGTCTCCCTCAGAGCAGCCCTGGGCTCACTCAGTTTTCTGGTCCAAGAAAGCTTTCAGCAGATTTGCCTTCCTTGTTGTCTTTATTACCTTACTTAATTCTTTTCTCATATTTTCTCTCTCCCCTCCCAAACTCCCCCACCACAGCCCCCTCTCTTTCCCTTGTCCACGACATAATAAAAGCCAAACCAACTGAATGTATAAGAGTCTTTCTGAAAATCACTTGAGGGCTGCCAAGGCAGCCGGGGCATTGCCCGTACCGGCAGCCTGCGAGCGGCTCCGCCGAAGGGCAGATGCCCCGGGTACCGGCAGCACTCCAGATCCCGCATCTCCGGCTCCGCCACATCGGACTGGCAGCCGCGATCACGGAGGAGGGGCGCGTTAAATATGTGTTTTCCAGTTCCTTCCTCCGCGATAATTTTGAGAAATGAAAAAGAAGTCCTAAAGAAATTACGTGAGGGCAGTCCTTGATGCTACCGCGCTATACTCGGCCTCAGGATTTCTCTTCCACAAAGTTACATAAGAGGAAGAGCAAAGGGAGAGACGTGGGGATCGGGCAGGAGATTATATATATACACACTAATATATATGTAAGTGTATATGTATACATATGCAAAATACGTATATATATATGTTTATAAATTTTTTATTCGGAAGTGCTGAGGTGCAATGGCTCACAGAGGCAGTGCGGCGCGGCCGAGCTGAAGGAGGGCTGCCCGGAATCCCTTTGGTCAGAGCGCTCCTCCAGCCCCTCCTTGCATAAAACTATAACGAAAGGTCCACTAATTCCAAATCAGGGCTAATTCGCAGCCCTCGGAAAGGATCGCAATAAAACTCTCTCTCTAATGGCCAATTTGTGTCCATGGCAGGGGGAGGTTAATTCGGGAATCGTTACCGGGGAAAGGATGCGCGCAAATACCTGGCGATCTAGTGGGGGTGGGAGGAAATAACCGGGGATTCGCTTTTCTTGACGGTTTTCGTTTAGCTGGGTTGGGGTTTGCGTGCAGTTCTCTCAGGAAGTGTGACGGGGGATTCCCCCAACCCCCGTTAGCCGGGAGCGGAGCCTTGCGAATACAAAAGCAAACAGGGAGCCTGCAAACCCCTCCCGTTAAATGAGGCGATGGGGCTCCGTGTTGCGGCGCTGCAGGGACAGCCGTGTCCCTCCGGCTGCGGGGCTCTGCCCGTCCGTTCTCGCCGCACTCCCGCCTGCGTGACCGAGGATGTGCAGAGTAGGGGCACAAAGGGACACGCACCACTTGAATCACGATCTCATAAATTTTTTCCCGAGTGACCCCAAACCTGCCCTGTCCCTGCATCAAATGTGTCAAAAAGGGAAGGGCGAAAGAGCGACCGAAAGGTCTGCGCTCCGCAGAAACCTGTTGCCAATTCCATGTGTATATTTGCTTTATATTGAGACCGTGTTCAGGTAAGGTGACTCTTGGTTTTTGAAGGGGTCCCTCCCGAGGGTCCCTTCTCACACAGAGCTGCGGGGGTCCATGTGAGAGCCAACCGGTCCCGCCTTTAGGGACGGCAGCTCTCACCGAGCGAGTAACAGCTGGGGGAATTATCGGGAATCTCCGGCGCCGGGCGATCCAGGTGTCCCCTGCCGGCGACACACCAGGGAGCAGCGACAGCCCAGGGCAGCCCTGCCTGGCTTGTTTTCGAGGAGCCGTTTCCTTTCTGCCGAGGCAAGAGTGGGCGTCGTTCCCGGGTGAGGAGGACCCGGTACGAGGCTCAGGCGACAGCAGGCGAATCCTGCTTCTCGATCACTGAAGGAAAGCCAAATCTTTATTCTCGTGCAATTAAACACTCAAGCTTGTGTCAAGTCCAGGGAAAAGGCAGAGATTTCCGCTGGTCCCTGCACACCGGGTGCGGCAGCTTAGGGCTGCGGGGAGTGGGCAGCCGGGAGGCTGCTGGGACGAGCCCGGCTCTAGCAGGAGGCCGAGGGGAGGAGGCAGGATTACTCTTCCCTGCTTTCCCTGCCGAGGGAAACCCGCCGTGTCCCCTCAAGCCTCCACCGTACTCCCGGCACTCCTGGTGGCTGCAGCCGGAGAGGAGACGGGATGGCTGAAGAGAGTCCCGGCAGGACCCCGGGGTGCCGGGTCCGGCACCCCAGGTCCTGCTCCCTCTCTCCAAGCAGTGGCAGAGTAAATACCTCAGTTCAGGGAGCGGGGTCATTTCACTGGAAAGGGGGATGGAGAGAGAAGGGATCTTTCACACCGTTCCCTCCCGGCACTTTGGCAAAGCCCTCTTCTTGGAAACTGCCTCGAGTTTGTTTCCCCAACGGGTTGGTTTGTGTGGTCACTTCAGAGCTGCGGGCTCCTTTTGTACTGGACTGAGATCTGAAGGCGATCTATTTATAACACCGCTGCAAGGGGGAGAGAGGAAAAAGTATTCGTGCTAATCCCCCCAACGTGTTTTTGTTTTTTGGTTTTTGGTTGGTGGGGTTTTTTTNCTCAGGATTTACTTCACATTTTGTTGGGGGCTTTTTTGTGTTTTTTGTTTTTTTTTTTTTTTTTTTTTTTTTTTCCACCGGGACGAAGGTTGCATCTTTATTTCTGGAGCGGAGCTCGCCTAGCGAGCTGGGGCCTGAGCTGCGCGTGGCAGGGGCTTTGCTGTCTTGTCTTTTGCACCTTTCCTCGGGGATAAATGTCTACTGTTACCAAAAGGAGTTCCTCGTGTCAGGAAGGTGCTTGCAGGGAACTGGAGCTGACCCGCTTCTCTCCTTCCCGAGGAAAGCGAAGGAGCAGGCTCCGAGGCGGGACAGGCTGGATTGTGCGGGCAAAGCTGTTCTATCCACCTCCTCCGAACCGCCCCCTGCTGCCTCTGACCGCCACCCCAGGAAAGCAGCAGTACCCGCCCCGCTTCCCGCAGGCTCTCGGCCCTCAGCCCGGTTGCCTCTCGGCTGTGGGCCCCGCAGCCGCGCTGCCCGCGGCTCCCCCGGCCCCGCTCCGCAGCCCAGCCCGGGAGCGGTGTGTTCCCTGCGGCTCCGCAGGTGTGCATGGCCACCCGTGTCTGTGTGGCTGTGCGGTGCCGCCAAAGCGGTCACCCGCTTGGTCCCTCGGACGGTGGGTGCGGGATTCGAGGGACCCTGGCTGCCCTCCGTTGCTTACTGTGAGGTCCCGATGCCTGCTCTGGGAGGAGGGGGCGAGACGGGAGTCCTCAGCCTGTTCCGTGCGGGGCACAAGGGGTAGAGGGAGGAGGCCAGAGCGATCATGGTCTTGTTCCTCTCGCACGGCCTCGCGGTCCGTAAGGTGCCGCACGGGACAGCTCCGGGCCGCGACGAGTTTCCAGCCGAGCTTTTTTGTTCTGTCTCCTTTTTTTTTTTTTTTTCTTTTTTACTTTATTTTTTAAAATTTTGTTTTATTTTTCAGGCAGTGCTGTGCTCGCGTCAAATTGCGACATGAAGGGCATTTATGCACGCGGTCCTGCACACAGACCCAGAGGCTGCCGCGGTCGGAGAAGGGCGGCTGGGCTTTCTGCAGTGGCCGGGGGCTGTGCCCTGCTCTGGCGACCGAGTGGGCAGCGGAGCCCGGTGTCCCCGGAGCAGCACAAACCCCTCGGTTCCGTCCCCAGAAAAACATGGAAAACCACCGCTTTTGGCTTCGCGCTCGCGGGGCTCCGGCTGACGCCATTGTGTGAGAACCAATGGGAAAACGGAGCAGGGGCGACCCCGGCGCCCCCCGCACACGCCGGGCCCCGCTCCGCCTCGGGAGAGCACCCTGCAGTGTCCCGGACCGTGCTGGGCCAGGTGGGGGAGGCTCGGGCCGGAGGCCTCCCTCAGACCCCAGCCCGGGCTTAGGCAGTGACACACTTCGCCCCGCTTTCCAGCACCCCTGAACACGATCTGGGATGGGGCGGGAGGGAAGCGTCTATATTTATTATGCCATCCCAGGCCTGAAATTTTTAACGGCTGTCTGTAATTTCCTTCATGAGGGGAAAAATACACTTGCTATAAATTTGCTCGATACTTTCCTTTTGCGTGTGCCCTTGCCAACACTGTCTCTGAAGCCAGGGGCTATTTTTCGTTTGAGTCAGAAGCCGAGGCGCAGAGCGGGAGCCCTCGGGGCGGTACGGCTGGCTAACTCCTGCCGAGGGCTCCCCGGGCTGATCGGCGAGGCAGCGGAGCCCTAGGAATGCGGCGCAGCGCTCTGGGTACCTGCTACCCGACTGTTCTGAGGCTGTGCTATGGGGTCGAGAGGGCTCACCGCCCCAAGCGCCCAGCGCCCGGCTCTGGTCTCGGAGGCAGGACAAGGGCAGCCCCCGGTTCTGGTGACCTTTCGGGGTCGGGGGCGCGATGCGCCGCGGCATAGGCATTTCACGGTGGGGTGCGTCGACCTGGGAATGTCCTCCTTGCCCTGAGCTAGAAACAAAGAGGTTGGGGAGGAGGGGGCTTCGAGCCGAAGTCATCCAGTGGCAGCTGCTGCACCTGTCAGCGAGGCCTGAGCGGCTCCCCCTGACCTTTATGAGCCGGGCAGAGTTGGGACAGCCCGCGGCGGCGGAGACGAGAGAGTTGGGACGAGGACACTCTGGGGCGGGGAGGTTGAGCGAAAGTGAGCTCGCTCCCGGCCTGTCACGTCTCATGCTGAGCCTCGGCCCCACCGCTCGGGCCCCGGGGACGTCTCTGCCCCCCACCCCGGCGACCCACCTCCAGCATCCCTCAGCTAACACTAGCTGGTGCCTGCTGCCAAGCGAGGATGAAAATCTCTCCCAGGGAAGCGTGGGTACTTTTGATTACAAATATGAAGTACTCAGGGCAAGGCGACCCCAGGTTTGGGAGAGGGGCGGCAGACCAGTGCCCATTTCGCGCTTGGCGGTGCTCCGCTGGGCACCCCCGAACTCTCAAGCTGCTGCCATAGGAAGGCCAACCCCGTCGCCGGTACCATCCGACCCTTGAATTTAGTTTATTTTTCTACTTGTCTTACGCTCTGACAGATATTTCCACCCCGAGTGGTTTGGAAAAAAATCTACCTTTCCCGTTGCAATCTCCAGGCAACTCCCTCAACTCATCTCGAAACCAAACAAAACCAGATCTCCCCAAATAAAACTACTCCCGACCCACTGTGAAGAGCTGTAGCAGTGATAATTTTTTTTTTCTTGTTTTCAACTGCAGATATCACAGCAAGCTCATATTAGGTGGTCAGTGAACCACGCACATTTTTTTTCCCCCCGTGATTTGCGCCAAAATCTGCTGCTCCAGCAGGATTTAGGCGCTCAGGGCGATGGCTGCAGCGCTACGCAGAGCTCCTGGCCCGGGCGGGGCTGCACTCCCACGCGTGCTCTGGGGCCACGGCAACGGCTTTCCCCCATCCCGCTGCTTGGAGCGCCGGTTTCCAAGGCACTATCACCAGAAGAAACCCCCCCTTTCATCAGCAGGTTCATGCAGGGAGGGGTACAGGAAGGGGAACGTATTCTTTTTGCGGAGCTCAGCAAGCCACGGAAAAGTTCCCTCCAGAACTGTCCCGAAAAGGAAGGAGAGCAGGACAAGGAGAATTTGCAAATAACGTGATCAGCTTCTTCGCACGGCGTCTTCTCTCGGGACACTCCGCATCCCGCCTGCTACCCTCCTGCCCTCGGCACACACCACCCGCCCCGAGGGCTGCCCGGCCCCGCCGCGGCTCCCCGTGGGCTCAACTTTCCACCACGGCCGGCTCTCGCAGTCGCAGCGACGGGATCTCCGAGCAGATGTGATTCCTAGCAGGGGCTAAATGCAGCTCTTTGAGCCTCCTGGATCATAGCTGTGACCTTTTCTTTGCTGTTATTCGCTTGCTTGTTTATTTTTTAAAGCCTTCCAGGAACGCTGCTATTCCTTGTTTTTTTTTTTTTTTTCCGAACTCTCACAAAAAATCCTGTCAAGGCTTATTGTGTCAGAGCCATGCCTAATTAAGGGGGAAGAGGTTCACAGGGTTCATAGATTCCATCCACAGGATGGCCTAGGGTTGCTCTTAGAGAAAGCATCCAAGAAATTTTGCAAGCAGTGGAGTGGGCTGAAGTGATGTTTGGACGTACATCCCATGAGGATGCCACATTCTTATTGTAAAGTCTCACACTGAGGAAAGTATCCTCACTTTAAGGCAGAGAAAGTAAGTCTCAAAGTGATTGCCCAAACTCACACTAAGCAACAATATCTGTTCTGTACTGAGAGTTGGGAAAGAGCCCAGGAGTCCTGCGGGTCTTTGTCCTTCCCTCCAGTGAGCAGCTCAGGAGTCCCAGTCACCTGCCCAGCTTGGTGGCTCAGCCAGCCCCGAAGTTTCAGACAGGAGTACCATATCTACTGACAGCCACAGGGACACAAGTGACAGGGATTTCTCTAGGTCCTGAGCTTCCTTATCTTCCACTGGAGCCTGAGAAAGGTGCAGCAGCTCACACTGAAATCAGGCACCTGTGATTTAGACTGCTGAGCAACCTTGGGGATATGCACCCAAATCTTCAAATTGCATGGCTAACAATCTCTTGCCCTAACACAGCAACAGACTTCTGCCAAGTAGCCACCCTCAGCTTTTAGGGGTCATCCAGTCACAAAACCTCATCAGGACACACTGCAGCCAGAGCACAAGAGAAACTCACTGGGAAAGTCTGAAAAGGAGAAGTGTCTGAATGATGTAATTAGGAAGTTTGCTGTCAAAATAGGAGCAGTGACTTAGCGTGACTTGTCATCTTTGGTGACTTAAAGGTCAGAAGGACAAAACAAGGGAGTAAACTGAACAGCAACAACAATAACAATGAATAACAGAATCACAGACTGGTTTGAGTTGGAAGAGACCTGAAAGATCACCCAGTTCCAACCCCCTCGCCCTGGGAAGGGACACCTTCCACTAGAGGAGATTGTTCAAAGCCCTGTCCAGCCTGGCCTTGAACACTTCCAGGGATGAGGCACTCACAGATTCTCTGCACAACCTGTTCCAGTGCCTCACCACTCTCACAGTGAAGAATTTCTTCCTAATGTTTAATCTAAATCTGCCTTCTTTCAGTTTAAAGCCATTTCCCCTTGTCCTATTATTACATGCTGTTGTAAAAAGTCCCCCTCTGTTTTTCTTGTAGGTCCCATTTATATACTGGAGCTGCTATAATGAAACAAATGCAGACCCTCCACAGCCATTGCAGTCTGTGACAGAGACAGCCTGTGGCTGTGGTGATGCTGGGATGGGCTGGGAGGACAGTCAGACAAACCCTCCCCAAGTTTAAAATGACAGTCCAGTCAGCTGAGCCCCAGGGCCACCTGTGTCCTCCCTGCTGCTCAGATTTATAGAGTGTAACATTTTAATAAAAAACACACACACCTCTCCACTTTGGTGCATTAAGAGATTTCTAGCAAAACACAGTAATGTTGCTATAAATTTCCCTCCCAGCACCCTCACAAGTAATAACTCAAGCTCAAGCATTTTGCATTTAATGTTTATTTTGATGGCTGCATTCCAGAAAGAAAAGGGAAAAAGAGGCAAAAACTACTCAACCACTCTCCCCATTGCTATTAGCCTGATGTTTTCAATAAAACTTAGTGCAAACTGGGATACAAACACTTGGAAAAAGACAGGAGGAAAACAAGCACACTTGGGCAAAATTCTCCTAGACATCTGCCAAGGCATGGGTTCAAATCCTGGTTTAAATTACAGATACCCTGCCATGGGTTCTCATTATGTCCTCCTCTGTTGGCATACTTGAACAGCATGTCAGGGAGCCATACCTTATGTTAAGCAAGGCTCAGTGATGGGATGCTCTGAAGGACTGAGACACATGGAGACTCAAGGTTGAAATGTCCAAGTCTGGAAGTTAAGACTGAAGCTTCTTGGCCAAATAATGCAGGGCAGAATACTAGGAGGGCTGCCAGTCATGTTTGAAGTATGTGGCAGGGCTATTTAAAGCTTTCAAAGCACCTGCTTCTCTGTGAAGCCATCAGTCCTTCACGTGCACCGGCACTAAGCCCACATTTGCCACTGAAAAAGGACAAAACCATGTAGACAGATGGTGGTACACCCAGACAAGCCATGGGCATTTCCTTGATGAATCCTGACTCTGTTGAGAGCAGCTTAAACCCTCATTCAATGGTGAATATTTACCCAGATGCAGTTTAAACTTCTGATTACTTAGCCAGAAGTAGTAACCCTTCAATTCGACCTGATTCAGATGTGATTAACAAAAATATGCTGAGAGCAGCAGCACTACATAACCAGGTTTCTAACTAATGAGAGATGTTGCAGAGGCCCTGCAGTGAGAATGTGTGTGTGAAGTATGCATGTGGAGAACTGCACATCCAGAGCACGTGAAACACATCTCTGTGCATCAGATCAGGAAAAGCCAATGGATTTAAGGAATTACCATGTTTAAACATTGGAAAAGCTTTTGGGTTGCCCATTCTCCAAGGCGCAGTTCACCTTGCATTCCCTGTCCAGTAGCCCAGGCACATGCTGGTATGGTTGTGTCTCTGTCTTGATGTGCATTAATCCACTTGTGGCCAGCCCTGAATTTTCTAGATTTCCTTCTCTCCTCAGATCACTTTAGACCCCAAATAGATTTAAGGACTGATCATATTGCTACAGTGATGTTTCACTGAACCATCAGTGCCTGCACACACTTCTTTAGGACAAATTCCATTGGTTCATGAAGGCTCAACCAGCTCAAACAGTGTTCCATTTTCCATGGGGTTTCTTTGTCTCTGGATACTTTTATATGGTATTCACTTCTCCCCAGTTTTCAGTAGTGAAATCAGAAATATTTGCTGCCATGGGTAAAGGACACTGAATCCACCAAACAGTTCTGCTATAGTGGCACAGGAATGATTTCAATCCCTTCTTGGGATCAGACCAACCTCACTCTTGAGTTCTCATCCAATACGAGGGTTTCTATGGTCAAAATGACTCTATCATTTGGCTTATGACATTAGGTGCATTGGGCAAGAGGTATCTAATAAATTAGATATTATGGTCATGACTTTGATCAATGAAGGGATCTATCATCTCACATCAATTGTTATATTCTGACATAAATGACAAATTTGTAAGTGTTCACAGTACCTAGCTTCTCCTATAAGAAACTTTGTATTATCTGAGGCTCTGAAATTTCCATGCCATCTGAGTGAACCTCTGCATTGAATCCTGTCATATCAAGCCATCAAAGCCAAAAAAAACCCTGAATCACAGAGGGCTAAAATATATCACTCATGCCCATGGTGTCTACTTTACTGGAAACCACAGGCTGATGGTAACAGTGAGCTGCCCACCAGCAAGCTCTCTGCTGACAGGAATGGGAACAACTCTCAACTCCTTGCTGATGATTGTCAAAACCATATTTGCAGCCAGAACATGGCTAGAAAATGTTAGATTTTTCCTGACTTGAAGTTGTTTGTTCTATTGGCTTCAGTGCTGATGAGTGGTTTCAATGAGGATGGCACTAGTTTTATACCTAGAAGCTGGTCCTTTGCTTCCTTTTCACTTGTCTTTTGAACAGAAATTTAATTGAGCAGCCTACAGCTCTGTAGGACAAGACTGTTAAATATGCTGGCAAAACAGTATTAATCAAACATGTCTTTGCTATTACCTGGGGAACATTGCTCAGTGAACAGTATTTGTGACTCCTTTTTAAGAAACACATCAGGCTGTGACCCCACAAGCCTGAAATATGAAGGTGCTATTTTCAAAGGTGTTAATACACATCTTTTTGTCTCTTATATTTTCCCATCTCCCTTCCCTGCAGAATTCTCTACAGCAGGTGTAGTGTTTTGAATACCCAGGCTGTTTTTTTTACCTCACAGAAATTGGCATGGCTCTGATGACATCATGGTGATTCCCACAAGGCATTTGACCCCTCGATATTTGTCTCAATTGAAAAAAAAAAAAAAAAAAAGGGAGAAATCTAATGATGCTTAAAAGGAATAGTGCTGCTCAAAAGGAGGGCTGCTTGGGTTTGGGTTGATTGTGTTCCAACAGTCAGAATCAGCAAAGACTTTCAGCCTACCTGGACAAGAAGAGAGAGTCTAGGGATGTGTCTATCTGATTTCTTTTTTTATACAACACACAGCACTGAAAATGTTGGAAGAAGTATAGTAGTTCCTCTTCAAGGCCTCAAGCAGCATGAAGGAAATACATTCACAAAAAAACCCCTTAAACTGACCCAGTCGACTGATAGCCAGTTCCAAGAAACTCAGCACTTTTTTTTTTTTAATTTTTTTTTTTTTAACTAGGTTAATATTCTTTTTATAAGGAAGATGGGAATAACAGTTCACTCTGGATGACCGGCATAATTTACTTCAACTGCATCAGCACTCTCACAGGTCAAATTTAAGACAGTTCTTTGGTGATATTTCTGTGAGGGCAATGAAGGTATGTGATGCCATTTAAACAAAACAGAAAGCTGAAATATGATTGTTTTTTAGGTTCCTTGAGAGACAAGAAGAGATTTGTTTTAAAAACCTTCAGCCACCTTAAATCCATAAATTATTTTACCTTGGGACATGCAGCAAGGATGAGATCACTGAACTGCGCAGATGAACAGAGACCTTAGGGATACCACAAAGAGTCTGGTTACTTCCATGGCTGAGGAAGAATCTGTTGCCTTGTGTTCAGTTCCTCCTTCCCAGAGGCATAATTTCCGTGTTACCCTGAGTGCGGGCCTGGCAGGCTGAGTCAGTGCCCTGCCTTTGTCAACCACCCAGGAAACCTGTTGCGAGAGGCAGTGGGGATGATTTGGTGGTGTCCTCTTGGATACTTGATCCCGATCTCTGTTTCATAGCTACATGTGACAAGCTGTCAAGCACTGTCTTGGTTTGCTGTCAAAAGCTAGACTGAGTTTGCCAAACTGATCCTTCTGGACTGCTCTGCTTTGAAATCTCTAAAGAACTATAGCAGGAAAAGGAAGGTGGTGTGGCTGTGACTGGGTCTGCAAGATTATGTCCTTGCCCTTTGAGTCACAAATATGGTCATGGGGAACTGAATTTATCTGGAAATTAAATCAATCCACTGAAGGAAAAAAAAACCTCCAGTAAAGCTCAGTGCAGTGATGTTTCTATTCAGGTCTGCTGATGACACACCTCTTGCATAGTCTCCTTACAGAAGCAGTGGCCAATTCAAAGTCTTTGTACTGATATTTCAATCTCTTGAGAGATTCCTCTGGTAAGAATATGAAGGACCACATACAGCAGCGTGGTCTCTTTACAGCTGTGGCTGCTCACAGTATTAAACCAGTGACCCGTAAGGAGATGTTGGAGCTTGAAGGATGAAAGAACATGCAACAGTTCTGAAAGGTGTTAAAAATACTAATTTCTTCAGTTCATCTTTCCAAAAAAACATATACACATATGTTCAACTAGTACAGGCATGTGGACTTTGAAGTTTCTTTTCCTACTTGCTAAAAAGAGGAAAAAAAATAAATCTTTTGGAGCTGTCCAGGAAGCATACATTCAGGTTGGTGAGGAAAGTTGAGTTTTGGGAACTGCCTCCTTCCCTTAGTCACATGAAACTCCAGCATTTCAATCTGAGTGGAGGAGTTTCCAAAGGGAAATCTCCCTAACCACCTGAGACTGCATTATGTTGGCTCATACAATCTAGATATCAACTTATCCTAATTTCTGTGTGCCTGGGCCCAGTCTGGCTTGTGCTAACGTCAATAAAATTTTTGCTGTTCAACTTCTTGGCAGCAGGATTAGGCTTTCTGTTTGTATTACTTCTCTATCTGTGATTTAGATTTTCTGCCAAGGCCTTTAACCATTGATGTCAACTGATGATAGGGAAAGCAAGAGGAGAGAGAGCAGTATTTTTTTACTTGAAATACTGTATACTGAGCATTTAAGCATCTTACCAGTTGTGTACAAAACTTACGTTTTTTAATGCAAATGCCTACCTTCCCAGATTACAATAACTTGGCAAAATTATTCTGTACTTCACCTTTGCATTATAGCTCTTAAAGATACTTGTACATCTTAAGCACTTCAAGTATTATGCAAACAATTTGAGAGCCAAGAGCAGAAAGAGCTGTGAATGGTTCTTCAAATATTGTATAAAGGAGAGTCTAAAGTTAACTTCTTTTCTCTGTCTCTCTCTTTGCCTCATATGGGCCATAAACAAATATCCTCTATTCTCCAGAAGCAGCAGGAACAGTGGCTAGTAGCATAAACATGCAAATATTAAAATTTGAGCTCATTCAACCATAATTGACCAAAAAGAAAGTGAAGTGAAATTAAAAAGCTTAGTTACACAGCTAAGAAACAAATAATATCTTTGCTGAACACATAAGGGTATATTTCTCTCTCTCTCATTAGAAATCCTCAGGAGACTCAGGTTTCAACTGGAGTTAAAAGCTTTATGATTTGTTTAGCCGATGCATATAAACCAAAGGCTATTTTTGACCAGGAGTGTATCTTTGGTGCAGGGAGCATTTGCAAACAGACACTGACACTGTTCCCTGTATGCTGCTGGCCAACTGGTATGTGAACATCCTTTCTGTGCCATGCTGAGATGCAGCTGCTGGAAAAGCAGTTTGGGAAGGGTAATTGTGGGAGTGGGGTTTCTGCACATCATGGGCAAAGACCAAGATGGTCAAGGACTCTGGCAGGCACTGCAAGGACACTGTGCCCTGTCCAGTGTAGTTGCACAGCAGAAAGAGGAAGACTGAGTGTCTGATGGTTGCCTCTGGCTCCCAGTACTGCTTTCCTCCTGAGCAGGAAAATTTCATGGCCAGTTCTAGGCTGGAGCCTTAACACAGCCCAGCTCCCCAAACCTTTGACAGACAGATGCTTTTATATAAAAAACCCAAAGGACAAATGCATTTTTCTCTAACAAAGTAATAAACTTACAGGCACAAGAATTTTTTGTGGGTTTGGATGGGTGTTGCAAAATACTACTGTGAAAGTATCCTTGCTATGTCCCTTCTCCACCATGGTTAGACAGAGCTGCTCCCAGTTGCCCAGAATGGGCTCTCATTTACACAGAGGCAAATCTGGGGTAAGACCATGAGACTTTGAGAAGCAACAGCATGAAGTTCAGGCCTGAAAGATGTTTCAGGGAGGTATAGACAGAGTAGTCTGATATTGGTCAAGGACTAAAAGTGCAATGGTTAGGGTAAACAGCAAAGACAAAAGTCTTTTGCCAATACACTGCTTTATAGGAATGGATCTTGTGACAGGAACTGCTTATCCTTTTCAAACACGAATACAGCCTGCTTGGTAAAGTCAACTTACCAATCTGCCTACTCATATTTCTTGATGATGTCTATCTTAATACTGCCAAATTAAAACCTTGTCGTATGTGGAATTAAGATGGAACTTTATAAAGTGAAAGCAAATTTGTTCATGGATTTTAATAGAAATAGTACCAGTGTGACTGACACCAGCAGTAACACTGCATATTTCAGGGAGCAGAGGCTGTACAACACTTGGTAAGGCTGTTACTCAAATGATGCACCCAGTTCTGCTCTCCTCTGGATGGACAAGTGCTGGAGGAAGTTGAAAAGATTTTTGGCAAAGCAATCAAATAAATTATACAGCAGGAGACTGCGTAGAGCGTAATTCAGTCATGTTACTGGACAGAAAAGTTTGGGAGATCACTGACTGCACACTTGCAAATAGAAATACCCATATACATGGCAGTTTTCCATCCTGAAAGCGAAAGGACTGTATAAGCTGCAGTGGCTGGATGCTGGAGTCAAGCCAGTTCATCCTTGGAGCAATGTATAATTTCATTCTCACCAAAGGCACTTCTGCCTGTTCTGGGGGCAGAGTAGCTTCCTGGTGCTTGTGAGTTTTAAGCTTGGGCAGCTTTCCGAAAGACACACTTCAACCCAGCTTCTGGGAAAAACCTACTGTGTAATACAGGAAGCAAACAAGATGATCACAACAATCCCCTCTTGTCTGAGAGCCTCGGAATAGAAGAGTGGAGGTGCTTTGCTTTTGCAGTGGCATGTGGTGATACGAAAGCTCCTTGGTCACTTAAGTATTTTGGGGTCTTTATTTTATAGGCAGGGATAATGTCTAAATACACATTATTTTTTTTAACACCACCACCCCCTCTTGTGCTTTGTAGAGTTCCAAGCTACAGTTGCAGAGCTGTGGCCAGGATAAAAGCCGACAGCCCAACCATAAATCAGCCAGAACCGAGTTCCTTAACCTTTCATATTAACCTCTTGCATTGACTTGAGTTAGGTGCTACGCTCTGCTGCTATAAATCATCCTGCAGCGAATTTATGAGTCTCAGCACAATAAAGGAGTTTTTCTTTGTCCCCCCCACCCCACTCCACTTTTCCCTTTCTGCATTTTAGAAATTAAGCAGGAAAAGCCTAATGACTGGGATCTGTGAATATTGCTAACTCCCTTTCCCCACCAAAGGGATCTGGCAGGAAGATGTGGGGGTTGGGAGTGGAGGGAGACAAGCTCTTAATTTCATTTGTTGGTGACATGATCAGGAAAGCCTGTTCTAAGAAACCCAAGAAACCATTAGCTGCCCCCTGGAATAGCTAAAAAACCAAACCTGTTTGGGGGTTAAAATAATCTTCACTCACATGCAGTCATCACCCTGCTTCCCCCTCTTCTCAAAGAATTTGGTGTATAAGGATGACAGGATGCTTTGCTCTGTGGACCCAGAGTGCCCTGCTCAGATCACCCCTGCACACTCTTCAGGGGTAAAACCACTTCGCCGGGCTCAGCCCTCTCTGTGTTTCTGAACAGCATGTGCAGGAGCCAGAGTGTGGCAGCCTGACAGAACCCTTGGAACACCCTTTCCTCTCTGCATCTGTCCAGTCAGGCTGTGGCACTGAAATGACAGATGCCAAAAGCCTGTGACCTGCGGCAGTGCAGGTGTGCCTTTCTGCTCCCAGGCACTTGGGGAGAGGACCCAGGGTTGGCACCACTGAGGGTGGACATGCAGGTGAGATGACTCTGCTGTGTTTTGGTGCTGTTGGGAGGGAGGAGACAGTTTTGCATAGACATCAAACATAGGTGCCTTTTGGTGGAAGTGGGAGCCTGCCAAATCCTTCCTTCCTGCCATTACTCTGTAATGCTCTAGTTTGCTGTCTGCTGCTCTCCTTTCCAGAGCTGGCTGCATTTCTCTGTTATTCAGAGGTTTGCAAGTATTTTAAAATATTTATACAGTGATAAAGTATGTGACTCTCATCTGCATCCTGGTATTTTTCGGCCTGTCTGTCTGCAGTATTTCCATGGTGCTGATTGATTGCAGCATTTGACCCAAGAACTTAGGAATTTGGTGTCACTACCACTGAGGTTGCTCCTACCTCTGGCTCTGACACCGTAAGGCAATTAATGCCAATAAACTTTACATTTCAGGGATGACCAAGACCTGCTTGGCCTTGCAAACCCAAGCTCTCTGACCCCATTGCTAAAAGCAACACACTGTGCCCACTGAAACTTTTGGGGGCTTCTGCACCCTGCTATTTTGATGCCTGATGTGAGAGCTGCTCTCCTATGCAGGAATGGTGTTGGGGCATAGCCTTGCTGTTTCCAAACCAGATCTCTGGATGGTGGGGATCAGAGGTACTTCAGCTAACTCTGACAGAGCTACCTTGGAAGCAAAGCACAGACATCAACATGTCCTGCTGCCTTCCTGAATTATCCACTTTCCTGTGGAAAATCACAAAATGAGTTAAAAAAATGAACATTCTTCTGTCCTACTTGCAGTACACTCCATTTCAGTGGCTCTTTCAAAGATAAAATGGTCACTTCAATTAGACATAGCTAGGGCTCCAGAAATATTTCTCTTTTTTCCCAGGGTAGGCAATCTTATTTCATTGTTTACATTTATAAGTATATCTGATGCTCCCTAAAACCAGTGTGATTTTGCTAAATGCAGGGAGCTGTCTGGGCTCCCCTGTCTGGGAGATAGCAGGGAGGAGTGAGTGCTCCCTGGAGCTGGGGATGGTTTGGGGGTTCAGTGTGGCACTCCCTATGGAGAGCCGCAGTCCTGAGGACTCCATTTCCCCACTGGGAGAGCGGTGCAGCTGTTCCATGGCTAACTGGGCAAGGGAACAAAGCAAACACCCAGCAAGGAAAAAAATGAAAAGAAAGGTTTCCTGATTATGTGCAAGGTTGAGGCAAGGACCTGCATAATTTTGTGGGTTCTTTTTTTTTTTTTTTCCCACAGTGAAAGAAGAAAACTGAAGAGGGTTCAGCTGAAAGTTTTTCTCATGCTTTCTGTTCTGCCTTCCCTAGCCCCTGATCCTGTTTCTGTGTCTGTCTGTGAACTTGTTGCTTCTCACCTACCCCAAATTTCTTTGTAACACCCCCAGAATGTGCCCTCTTGTTTCTCACTGGGATGTGCAGCATGGCCAAGCTGTGCCCCAGCCCCTCAGCCCGACCAGTTCCTACGCCTGTGTGGAACTTCTCAGGATGTGGTGGCCCTTGTCAAAGCCAGCAGTAGGGCTGCAGCTTGTGAGGGTGAAGAAATGCTCCCACTCTCCCATTAGATGGTGGTCTGTTTATATTATCCTCCTCGGCTGCTAAGGAGCATCTTGCATCTCAAAAGCTAGGGTGTGCCTGGAGCAATCTGTGTCGTCCAGCCCTGAGCTCCTCCATGTGTGTGCCACCAGCCTTTCCTGACCGCTCTCTTGAGCCCCACAGGGCCAGGCTACCTCCCCAGCCTCTGGTTGGGTCCCCACAGAGCCCAGAGTGGGGGGGGTACCCCTGCTCTCCCTGTCCTGGCAATAGGGGAAATGGCACCTAAAACCCAAGAAAGCAACAAAAGGCTGGACCCCACCAGTAGGATCATTTGTGGGGATATTTCTAGTTCCCTGTTTGTTTACCTTACAGAAAAGTTAATTGGCTCCTTTTGATCTTACAGTGAAAACCACAAAGGAAATTTTGTTAGAGTGGGAGCAAACTGAAGCCTGTGAGTTCCTCCAATATTCATTAAAACAATTCTGTTTGAGTCTTAATTTAAAGAAAACATTAAATTTCCCCCCCCTCCCTTGCTTATTATTAAGAGCCCACTACATCCCTAGGCTAAAGCGCTCGGTCCACAAATAACGTTCCCGACAGCTGCCAACTTGGTGCAGTTTATAACCTGCCTTTGGAATATATATATGTGCATGTACATGGTAATACAGAAAGGGCTGTGTTTATAGTGGTGTCGTCTTTAAAAATTTCCAAAGAGGCGGTTTGAGATTATTAGAAAGCTTAACAAGCTAAAGGAAAATCACTCTAAGTTTAGAGAATGCTACTTTATTTTTTTAAAATATGAGTTTTCCCAGTGAATTGAAATTAAAACAATTTTTAATTCCAAGTTTGAGGCAATTAAGCTGAAGCTGTGATGAGAAAATATTTCTCCTTTGAGGTTGATTTAATTAGCAGAGTTATATTAGGAAAGCTAGTAATGCAATCTATTTATGGACAGATGTATCTCTTCATAATAATAGACAATAAAAATAAATTAAAGAGAGGCAAAAATAGCTGATGGTTTTTCTCAAATCTCTTCTAGTAATTTCTTGGGGGCAGTAGGCAGCAGATCTCTGCCCCTTGCATTATTTTTGTTTCAAACAAAATGATTCGCTCAACTTTTTTTATGAAACCTTTGTCTATTTTTATGAAGACAGTTGAGGGTAAACCCAAGACATCCAGCAGTCATTCTCTCACCCCTGCTTGCATTTATAACTATCGTACAGCAGCTAAATAGTTTTAGTGAAAACATGGTTTGTGACAATTGTTGACAAAAAGCAAACAAACAAATAAGATCTGACCCCATGGTCTGAAGAAAAAACACCCACGTTTTAAGCAGATAAAAATATAAAGGGACGAACTCAGAGGAAACTTGTGTGCCAAACACGCAAGCCCTGATGATAAAACATTATGGCTCGAAGGCAGGGAAATAATGGAGCGGGTTCCTGAAGGATTTTCTTCTTCTCGCTGTAAAACTTAATTATACCTGCTGCCCATCAATCTATGTATATGCATACATGGGGATGGAGCAACATGTACTTGTAACTTGTTGCCTGGACATATGTTGCCATATAAATACAAAGTCTTGTTAGCATAGAAATATATTGAAGACAAAAAATAAACTGCCACGTAGGAAAGCCATTGCTGTGTGATTATCAGAGCAGAATAAAGCAGGGAGTCATTCTGGAAAGGGAATGAATGCGCTGTGCATAATTACAACATCATGGTCAAGATATTTTATTTTCATTTTAAAAGGCTACATAATTATTAGCCAAAATGTGACAAGTAAGCACTGCTTAAATATGTAACATATTAAAGAGAGTTTTATAGCTTTCTTGTTATGTTTTTCAGTGGTAAATTCTAAATCAACAAATGGGACATATCAGCCATTCAAAAATAAATTGCAATATTTGTCCCCTTTTTTTTAACATGCATGTGTAAGAAATATGATGCTGTCAAAATATAGTTTTAAATAATTAAAACACTAAAAGTGGAACGAAGTTTGATTTTTTTTTTTTTGTAGCAGAAACAGACTTTAGAAAACACCCTGTAAGATGTTACAATTCTTACAAAAATTTTTATGTTGTGTTTGGCATTTCTACTTGCTTTTTCCAAACCATGAATATTTCTCTTCTTTAGTATATATAAAGACAATTGTGCACTATTATGTCAAGTAAAATAAAGACAAGGAAATATTTTTGACTGGCAAAAGGAGAAGGGGTTTTTTTGGTTTTTTTTTTTTTTTGGTT
>VXBX01008262.1:50138-66268 GCA_013400415.1 Scytalopus superciliaris
TTTTTTTTTAGTGAAAAAAATAATAATAAGAACACATAAGTGCTGTCTAATAAGAAACAAAGCCTATGTGAAAACCATTTGGAGATTTATCCTCTCCTAAATATTACTCCAAACAGCATAATTTTTCCCATTTTCCCCAGCTGAGACAAATTTGTAGAATAACTGAGAAATAAGAATTTTTTTTTTGTAATATCAGAAGAAAAAAAGAAAATAAAAATTTCTGCAGGTTGTTGACTCAAACAAGATAATCCTTAGAAGGGAGGAAGAGAGGGAATGAGAGTGTTGAAAAGTACAATCAGACAGCAAAATGCAAGTGCCTCTCTTGCCAAATCCAGCTCAGTGTTAAAACAAATAAGTTACTTAGCAAAGAAAGAAAAGTTCGAACCCTACCTTTGTCAGCAGAAAAGTAATGGGGAACGTCTTCCAATACTAGGAATGACCTGCACTGCCTGTACGGTACGCCTTACCTTAAAATCTATACATTTCTAACCAAAACAGCTTGGAGCAATTCACATAAAACAGACCCAAATGTTGCCCATTCCATGTAAAAGATCAGGTTTCTGTCTCAGCTCAGCCTGTGATATCAGACTTGTTTTTTTTTTTTTTTTTTTTAAAATATGTATTCTTATGTTTCCAATCCTCTGACACACTTTTTTCATCTTGGTAAAGTTCGCTTTTTTGGAAAGGGTGTGTGGGAAGGATTTCCAACTTGTCAGGACTCTCTCTTTTCAGTACAATTAAGCTTTCACTTGATCATTTTGAAGACCAGAATGATTTGCTGTGGTCACTGGCTCCTTATTATTAATATTGTTTCAGATATATAAAGTTTACTGCAAGCTGTAAATATGTCAGGTTTTGCCATGGGGTTTACTAATAAAGAACTCTTAGAGGGGGATTATTGATGGGAAAGATAATCTTTTCAATAAGGGTTCCTGCTCTTTTTGTTTCCCCGAGCGAGCGCAGTGCGGGGGCGCTCCCCGTGGGGGATGTCCCGATCTCCTCATGCTCCGCCGCAGGCAGTGCAGGGATGCCGGGCAGGGCACTCCGGCTACTGCCTTCCTCCCAGCCCGATGCCGTTCTGTCTTCCAGCGGGATTTTAAATGCCCTATTAACTTTATTAATACCTTTGGTGCTACCCTTTTTAAAACGGGTTTGTGACCATAAGGAATTGATTGATTGTCAAGTGACACTTCCAAGTTATTGCTGTAGGTGTCACCTTGGGGTAGTGTAGTGGTATTAAACACAGTGAATACTTCTGATTCTTTCAAATTATGGGCACACAGTTCAGCTAATTACTTATTTTTCTAAACAAACAAGAAAGAGGCATATATATTTGAATTTGTCTTCTGCCAGCATTTCTCTTTTTTCTTTTGAAACATCCTATTATTAAATATGTATATATTTGGTCAAGTCACAATAAGTGTCTGATCAGTCAGTTTTTATTCACTTTGGTATTTACTGTAATAACAATAAACAATTTTGGGCTCATCTGGTGTTAATGTGGCTGTCATACGGTTACTCAGAAAACCTCAATGCACATTTAATTAAATACATCATTATGAATTGTGAAAAGAGAAGGAAGAAGGGAAGAGAAGGGAAGGAAGAGGAAAGGAAGGGAAGGAAAAAGAAGGACGGGGAAGTGAGAAGAGAGAAGAGAAGAGAAGAGAAGAGAAGAGAAGAGAAGAGAAGAGAAGAGAAGAGAAGAGAAGAGAAGAGAAGAGAAGAGAAGAGAAGAGAAGAGAAGAGAAGAGAAGAGAAGAGAAGAGAAGAGAAGAGAAGAGAAGAGAAGAGAAGAGAGAACACATGAAATGCTGTCTGGTCAGAAGTCTAGTTGGCTTACACAGTATGGGCAAGAAGGGGAAATTAATAGTCAAATAAGGCTGTATTGCTTCAGCTGTCACTTCAAATCCAAAGCTTAAATTTTCCTTTCATCTATCTAAAATCTACCCAGCATGAAAGTCTCTAGATTTCGCAAGTCTGTGTTTGGAGAATTTCTTTATACTCACATGAAATAACGTCAGAGACTACAAGACAAGGACAGGACTTGTTTTACTTGACACCTTTCCTCTGGTTCCATCCAATTGATTTGTTGAGAGGTGGGGAAATTTTGAAGCTCACAGGGCAGGTGGAAAACAATTGTCTTTTTCAAAGAATGAGGAGCAGGCTAGAAGATAGGCTGCTTTAGGATAGGAAGGATTTTAGGATCCTAGATGGTTGCCCTATGCATATTGAATGTGAAGGGCTGGAAAAACAGTGGGAGCTCTGATTCTCTGCTGGTGGAACAGGAGGGGACTGGAGGGGAGAGGGTGATACGGGGAGCCATGGTGCATCTGCAAGCTTCATTGCCTTTTGCTGCCTCTCTCCTCCAATTGCTTGTGCCTTCTGCTTTGTGGGGGGCTCATGGTGTTGGTGTGGTAACGGTGTAATGGGGGCAGGCTGCAGGTCATAGGTGTGTACGTGGCACAGATGAAGTGTTCTTCTTAGAGACAGTCAGGGTACCCTGGCAGGCTGGGGCCAGGCAGGAAGAGTGGGATAGCAAGTAGCCTTAGCACCACAATGTGCACCCAGACACCAAACAGGAGAGCCCCTGGGTTATTTCTGCTTATCTAAACAATTCTGCATATAATTCTGTACATGTTCATTGTGCCGCAGTCATGGCCAAACCTGCGGAGAGCCCTTGCTCCTGTCTGTGGCTCCTTGTGCTGATGCTGCCTGTGGCCAGAAGATGCAGAGGATGGGATGTAGGTCCAGCTGGGTTCTCAGGGGGCTTTAGCTGTAGGCAAGTGGCCATTCTCCACTCTCAGGCATCCCTACTAGTGTGGAGGCAGCTGAGCAGCCAGTGGTGCAGGAGTGGGGTCAGCTGCAGGAGCGGGAGACATGCCGGAACTTTCTGAGTGGAATGAATTGGCAGGGACAGGCGTGCAGGGGGGACAGCATGGCTGAGCTTGCCATGAGTGGGGGCATTGAACTGTGCAGGCAAAAATCCCCAAACCTCAGCTGTCATCATGATAAAATAATGAATGCTTGAGACCCAGGCTTGGTAAAGCAAGCATGTTCAGGAAAGCCTGTAACCTCATGCTTGCTTTTAAGCCCCACTAGTGTAAAATCAGTGCTATCCTGAGGAATGGTAGATTTAGGCATGCACTTAAGAGTTTCCTGGATTTGTGGCTCAGGATGAAGGCGGCTGGTCAGAGCAGCTACAAGCCACGGGCATGGGTTTTCTTCACTTGGTTGTGGCTGCAGAGAAGTGGAGCTCAGCCTTCTCAGAGTCAGCTCTGAGTTTTGATATATAATTGCAAGCAATTCTCATCTAGGCTCAGGAAAGCTGAACAGGGGCCTTGTTTACTTTACCCTTCTTATTTTTTCCCCCGAAGGCAAGCAGCCAGGGTTCAGTTTCAGCCTGATGGTTGCTTGGTCCAATGACGCAAAGAAACAAGGTCTCATTTTCACTATGATAGTCTCTGGATACTACAGTCTGACTAGTAATGTTAATGAAGTCCCTTAACATAAACACTGCTTTCCTAACACACTCCTCGAGGATGTGGAAAAATCCCTCTACTTCAGCTCAGGAAAAGGCTGGGGCGAACAGAGACACACAGTGGGTATAGCACACTGGAGAAAAAAGAACTGACCATTTCCAGCAGGTCTAGGTAATTGTTTAAACATGATCTTTGTCTTTCCCCCTCTCTTCCCAGGTACCTTGTGCCATTCTTGCAGACAGCAATTAATTAAACTGATTGAGCGGTTTGGCTTCTTTGCATTGCCCCTTTACTTCTGATGGTGTTGCCAGTTGCTTTGGTGCTCTCCTGGCACAATGATCTCATAGAGGCATCAAGTCAGATGTGCCTTACACCAGAAGTTTTTAGTGGAGTCAACCTGAACTGTCTTTACAAATGGCAAATCACAGAGAAAAGGGGTTTCTGTAAGGACCAAAATTCATCCAGCTGAAAAAGTTGGATGGAAAAAAGAAAAGCAAAATATAAAACTAGAACTTTTTAATAGGACTTCTTTTTTTGTTAGTGATGGTATGAAAATTTTTAGAAGTGTTAAAATAATACAGCTTAACAAAAGACCCCCACAAGTTGAAAAATTAAAGTAAGAAAAAAATTAAATTTAATAGCTTCCAATCTCTTTGAGTTGGAGAAAGTATTCAGAGCTGGAGCAAAACAAAAGACAGACATTTTTTGTGTTGTTCCCTCAAAACTTCAAATTTTAACCTGATGCCAAGTCATCAGTTTTAACCTAAGCCAAATTTCAGTTTGGCATCTGAAACAACAACAACAAAAAATTAGCCCTCATTAGTGCAGTGCTAGTACTGAGTTAAATGGTCTACCAAGACCTACTCAGACCTAGGATTCACCTCTCTAAACAAAATTTCTCCGGAAGTTTTACCATATCGGACTTGGTCCTCATGCTAATGAATAATAATTCTCCCCAAGTCAGGTATTGGCATCTGCCAGAGCTGCTTTGACCTCTTCTGCACGTTGGCCACAGTGGGGCAAGGCTGAATGTCTGTGTTCCATGTGTGGCAGGGGGGGCATGGGACTGTAACTGGAGTGCGCTGACATGATGGAAAGCACTAATATTTCCAACCAGAGATGACAAACTTTTGTCTGTGAAAGTCACATTATTTCTCTGGTCTTGCACACATCTACATGGCCTTCCTAGAGTCTTGGGAGAAGTAGATAGGCTGGAGTCTTCAGTGCAATGTGAATGTCTACTCTAGCTGTAGTCCATCTGGCAAAATTAGGAACAGTCCAGGTTAAAATAAGGTTTGTTCTTTGGGGATAATGAGCAGAATAAAAAATGGTGGGGACTACTACCTCAGGTCTGAGCATCAAAATGTGCTTGCTTATTGCATCCCCATCTCCATTTCACCTACCTATAACAATAGTCACTGCTGAGGGCAGCACAGAAACCAGCATCCCCAGCAGCAGGCCACTCCCTCCTGAGCCTCGTGCCCCAGGGGGACAGGGAGCATGCACGGGGTGCACAAGCTTTTGACCACTTACTTCAGGTGGGGTCCTACCCTGTTGATGTGACTGAAAGGAAGGGATGTAAAGACATATCTGAGTGAAGAGGAGGAGGGTGAAGTCTTGAATGTGAAAGGACTGCTGAGCAGAGACTAAATTTTTCTGCCCAGCAGCTACTGTGACCTGTTCATGTTCTGTAAGTTTATGTGTTGTTTCCAACCTGAACAAACCGCCTCTTCAGAGGACATCTCCAGTGTAGTGGTGATAGGGCTCTGTTTTTTTAAGACTGACGCATTTCCCGCCTCCAGGGACAGAGCTGTGAAATGTATCTTTTGGCCAGAATGCATATGAAATTGGTACATTTTCCCCTTGAGAAGGCCCCTGAAACTGATAGCCATCACCCAAAGAGGCCATGAAATCCTTGAGCTTGATGTAGCACATCAGCCTTTCCCCTGTGAGTGAGTGATCAGAGGGGCCCGCTGCATGTCCTCGTGTGCTTTGCAGCCTGCCTTAGCAGAGATGGCAGGCAGGATCTGAGGTGGAGGCTATCCTGAAATGGGCCATCCCAAGCTGTGCAAAGTGCTGTTAGAGAGGAGCAGGGCTGCCTTATCAAAACAGACTCTGGTTCTTCTCTGTGCAGAGCACCTGCTCTCCACACTGTGCTCCCTGGGTAAAAATGGACACTGTCATTGGCACAGCACCTTTCCTGCAGTAATGTTAGATAAATTAAAGATCACTAGGCATATGAAATCCACTTAATAATCTGGTTTGGAAAAGTTCTTGTTAGGTTTTATTTGGATTTTTTTTTTTTTAATTTCAATATAAATATTTTGAAAAGAACGTGATCAAGTACCTAAAGTAGCCTGCTGAAATTAAGCTCCAAAGCTATGGGAAAAATAACCATTGTCAGGGTCTTGCTTCTGATCTTCCAATAGACTCACTGAGCAGTCTTAGACTTAGGTGGTTCCTTTTGCTGTCATACATTAAAGGGACACCAAGTGAATGCATTATCATGATAATTAATAATGATTCTTTCATAGTTAAGACATCAGACTCTCTGCTTTGGAGCCTGAGACAATTTCTTTATCTGAAGATCTGGGGATTATATCCGACAAGTCACTTACTGTACCTCCTGAAGTCTTTTTTGGAGCCAGGTCAAGATGGTGCCAGGACTTCAGACTGCTCTGAGATAGCAGTTTCTACATTCCTATGAAAACATTAAAATATATAATTGAGGCATATTTTAGTGAAAAGATGCATGTTTTCTTGCAACAGACAACTTCCCTCTTTAAAACCAAATAAAATAAACCCATTCTGACCAGCTTGAGCTTTGTGCTTCTACTACATTTGTCAAAATAATTATTAATTACCTGTTTTTGAAATAAGATTGGGCAGATAATTGTTGACGGAAATTAATGGACAAGGATGCAGTGTACTGCTACAAAGCTCAATGAATCTACAATCTATCACCTTCTGTTCAAATCCCCTCCAATGAAGCAGGAATTAAAGGTGTCATGGAAAGCCGATGGCTGAGGGAATAGCGTGCAGGGCCGCCTCTGCTTCTCCATGACTTAGCAGGGAGGGCTCTGATGTGCTGCCTGCCTCCAGAAGCCATGTCAGCATCTTCTGTGTGTGGTGTAGATCCAGGGCAATACTGTCACCTGCAGAGATGAAAGCTCTAAGCTCTCTGTGCTTAGGGTGTGAGAGCACAGGCACAGGGACAGCAACCCAGGAAGAGCCTGGGCCTGAGGGAGTAGGAGGAGCAGCCAGCAGACCATTCCTAGAGGGGATATGTTGGCTGGAAAGCAAAGCTTGTAAGTGCAATAAAGAAGGTGAATGGGAGTGGGAAGAAAGGCTGGGGGGATGAGTTACAGAACAGAAAGGGAAAAGTTTAATTTCAATTCAGATGTAGTTTTGATTTCTGTGCCTTTTGTCCTTTGAACATTTCTTAATAAATTCAAGGGACATTAATTATCTTTCTTGCAAAATTCCAAAGATCTGACCTTGAATTTCTCCTGCAATGAAAGTCCTTGAGCTGTCACTCGGTACCTCCCAGAGGCAGTGATAAACATCAGAGTGAAGTGGGGTGCTAGCCTTTAGCTTTTCCCAGGGTCCTGGGCTGCTTCTATTTGTTTGCCTGGTTACTGACTGTAGAAATCCTTATGCTAGATCTGATGAGCTAGCTAGATGAGCAAACTGGGTGGTGGCTGATGCCTACTGCTTCATAAGAAACTGGGGGAAAATAATTTATGGACAATTTTTGGGCTAATTTTCTAAAGAGATTTCTTTTTTCTCCAGACCTCAGACAGCTGGAATTTGGCCTCTCTTGAAGCACACTGTTATTTATTGTTAATTACCTTAGTGCCATCTGGATATTCTTATTATGAATATTAAATCTCTACTTTAGAAGAGGGTAGATAATACTAAGCATTAGAATGGGTGGGAAGGATCATACAGAAGTGTCCACCAAATTGTACTTATCTGCAGAGAAGACCTAAGAAGAGGTGAAAATAGGAGCCATAATATTTTTTTTAAAAGAGCTAATTAATATATCTACAGGGTACTTGAAGTTCAAGCCTTGTGCTGTTCCAAATGGAGGGCATTGCTTAATGTTGGCATTTCATAAATTCCCTCCTTTTGAGCTGGAGAGGCCACATCTTTCCTCAGTGGTGGGAGAACACAGATGTATTTATAACAGCCTTGATTGACTAAAGAAAGCCACAGAGTCAGATTGTGGCACAAAGGATCACAAGCCAAACACATTGGAACATTTTGTTCTCAAAACACCACATTGATTTCCATGGTCATGTTTTTTGCCCTGCAGTGGCTGCTGTGACACACTCCTGTGCATGGACAGAAGCCAGCACTTGAAAATGAATAACCTTGACTATTCCTCTCCACTCTGACCATGGACATCTCTGACTTGCAACAAAACATCTTGGTTCAGTTGTGGGTTCTGTACCCTCAGCACTGCCAGCTGTCACCAACCTGGCATCACAGCTCCTCATCTGATGGAGCTACTTCTCTGCATGTACCTAGGAAATAAACAGATGTGCTGCTGCTATACCGAGGTATGCAGTGTATACACCAAAATGGGCACAGATAGGAAGCCTGGGGCAGCAGACCACAAGCCAGTTGAGGATGAATAAAGTAGTGCCTAAACTGCCCAATTTGGTGAATGGAAGCTCTTTGCAGGGACTCAGGATGACCTACCCCTCTGTAGATCTTTGGAGAAGAAGCCAGGGAAAAAGGCAGAAGATGATAGTATTTGAGACAGTAATGCTCATTTTCCACACTTTTGGACTTCACTCCCACACTGATGTCTCTGCAGACCTTAGCCCAGCATTTTTGAGTAGACCTTCTATCTGCTGGATTTTCAGTTGTTTGAGCTTTCTTAAGATGTGGGTGATTGTTTTTCAGATAAGACACATAGTGTAGGATGAGTATATTATTACTGTGTTATTTTACCTCTGATCATGTCAGCTTATACAGCTCCATCACAAGCTTTTCGGTCATGGGTTAAAACAGGAGGAAAATATGCCCTGGCTTGTGGAAGATAATTTGTTTACAGGGCCAGGGAAAAGGCAGGTGCACAGTGGGGACAGAGCAGCCAGATGAAGGGATACATCTGGAAGCGGTGCGACTTTGGTTTGTAGACTGCATACAGAAATAACTTTGTTGGTCTTGTAAGAGCTTTTACATGTTTAGTGGTGCTTTCTCTCCAATTTGTTTTCAAAAAAAAGATTATTGCTCTCTGTCTGGAGGTGGGGCCAGGAACATAGTTTCCAATCCCAGTAGCCTTCAACGATCAGTTTCTGTCCTAGATGGTGAAAGGTTTTGCACAGTTTGAATCGCACCTGTGTTTTCCACGGGGCTGAGGTGAGACCGAAGTACTTGCACTGGTCTCATACTATCTTTCATCCCGTTTCATGTGACATTGGCCATATTGCTTAAGATACTCAAATGCAGATGAACAGGACAGCTTTGCAACCTACCTTTGAGACTAGTTGTGACTCTTGAGATGGCAGGGGGAAAGGCATAGTAGGAAGGAAAGAAGTGAAAGACAGGTACTGGGGTATAGTTTCTACATTGTCTGCTGTGGAATTTAGACCCAGTATTGATCAAAACCTATCACTTCATTCTTTAATGCTCCTTTTTTTTTTTCCCCCTTTAGGATTTAAAACCTATCAAACCCTTCTTTCTTTTAAAAGATCCACATCTTTTAAAATCTTGGATGTGGTTGAATCACTTGCCTCTTTATTTGGGCTGTGACATAAATGTTCTGTTTCATAGTGGGCAATTGGCTATAAAAGATGATCTGTTACAAGAGAGACAGCTGTGGGCTGTGTTTCAGGCAGTCCTCAAGCTACTTTGAGCTGTTTAACACACCGTAGCGTGAACTGTGAATTGACATGTTTGTTCTGCCACTTAACCAGCAGCTTCCCCCCAAATGCTTACAGCCCCTCCTAACCCAAAGGTTTAGAAAACAAGACACTGGTCAATGCTCCTATGTTCAGCAGAAATAAATACAGGGGATTATTTTCTCTTCTTACAAGATACCCATCTCCTTCCTGCCTTCCACTAGTCTCCATCTACAGCATCCAAAAGTGGTAATGTTTTCTACCAAATGTCCTAGGAAGGCACATTCTCTGTATGACTGCTCTTCTCTCCCTTCTATGAAGGGCCCTGGACCTTCTGAAAATGAGATAAGTTACAGTGACTGATGGCAGTTTATGACAGAGGGAATAGTTTCAGGACAGGGCTCACTTTACATCTAAATAGTTTTTGCATTTTGTCTTTCTATTGCAGTGAATTTGAAGTTTCATGAAGAAATTTCACAGGCAGATTCCTTCCCATTAACCTACCATTATGGCTAGTGTGATATTGCCTGCCTGCCTTGCTTTCTTCCCTTCTCCCCTCCTTCCTTCTCTCCTTTCTTCCTTGTGCATCCACAGCAAAACAGGCCTCCAGACTCACAGTTGGATCCATCTGTCCTTCCTCTTCCACCTTCTGCCTTCCTGGGGCAGAACCTTTTTTCTCCCTCTGCAGTGGAGAAGAGGGGTAGAAAAGAAGCTTACAGCATAGTTTAGCTATGCTGAATTTTTCTGTTAACTAAAACAACATGTTCAAAGCTTTGACTTTGTATAAGCAGATTCATCCAGAGGAAAAGCAATGTTAGGAAAAAACAATTGTGAAAGATAAAGGAGTCACTTGAAAGTGATCTGGCCAGGCTGTGCTGTGGCTGTCTCCAAGCAAAGGAGGGTCTTTCCGGGTCTGGAGAAAGTTAGCAAAGTGTAGCACTGCTTTGCGGGAGATGGATGCAGAACCACATATGTTAATATCTGCTTTTGACAGAGTGTTGACCTGAATGGCAAAATTCACATGTGGATAAGAATCATCACTAAGATACTGTGCTTTAAGAGACCCCAGTTTGATTTAAGAGTGCTTCTGATGAAAGAACTCACATTTAAACTTTAGCTGCAAACCCAGAAGCTCTGTTAAATTTATCTGGGCATATGTTTTACTGACCATCTGCAAATTTGGCAAAAATTCATCCAAAGGCTCCCAGAGGTTCATGAGCTTTTTTGTTGAAGATGGCTGAGTGAAACCTGGATAATTGGAAAAATTTACACAACTTAATCTTTGAACACTGTGGTTCAGCCAAATCCCTTCACCAGGAGAAACGGTGAAGTCTGAAAAGTTGCACAGCTTGGTTACATACGCAGGAGAGATGCCATCTCTGCCCCAGGGAGCTTATGGTCTAGGCTGACATTTGAGGCCCCTCAGTTGTCTGCATTTCAGAGTACTTACTCATGGATAAATATGAGTGACAACATTAATTTACCACCCAGGGGTTGGGAAGACAGATCTGATAGTGCCTTGTGGGGGGTGGCCCTTTCTATTACAGAAAGCATAATGTCAAATAAGGGAAACAGGCTAATCTCATCAACACCTACCACAGAGTCTCTACTTACTGTAGCTCTAGAGAGATGGAGGGTTCATTAGGGACAATTAGTACTAGTGAGACTATGATGTAGTATTGATTAGCCCATCAGATTTTGGTGGTGTGTTTAGAAATGCTAAGGTAATTTAAACAGCTGCAAAGGAAGAAAGCTCAAGAGGGAATTTTGTGCATCCCCATGTTGATGGGACAAATGCTTTAAGAGAGTGTCATGGGGACATTACAGTGGCAGGTCCCATAGGTGATTGCCTTGGTGCAGCAGGACCAATGAGTTTAGTTGTGGGTAGCTCTCATGCCAGACCCAGCTCTTATGCTGCATAAAGTGGAGATGCTCAAGTGGGAGTATCAGAAGAAGAGTCAGAAGCGAGGAGGATGATGCAGAGGAGCTGGCATTCATCCTGCAGGCTGAGATGAATGGAAATGGACATACTGATCTAAGAGATACCACAACACTTAGTTAAATCCCTGAATGTGGCAAATGTGACGTCATCCTTTAGTACGGGTTACAGGCAATTTTCATAAAGTTCTATAAAAATCCATGGAAATAAATATGCATAAAAATAAAATTAATATAATGAGCCACATGTTTTTGTAGAGGGAAAGCAAGTCCTAATTCTAAAAGAGCTCTTTAAAAAGTCAGTAAGCACATGATGGAAGGTATTCTAGAAGATCTAAACCACTCAGATTTCCAAAAGAACATTTACAAAGGTTGTCTAATGAACATAAACTTTCTTGGGGCAAGATGGAATCTGCTTTCTTAGAATAATAGCAAGTTACATGAAATAGGGAAATAGAATAGGCTCAAATAGTCATCTTTCACAATAGAGGGAGGTTACCCACAGTGTCCTTCGAGAATCCTTCTGGGATTATGGTTCAGGGAATTCAGAAATGATCCTCCAGAAAAAGTCATTAACAGTGAGGTGATAAAATACAGATGATACAATATTCATGTGGATAGTCAAACCAAAAACTAAATGGAAAGGATTGCAACATAACTACAAATGGCTAGCTATAAAATAGGAAATGAAATGTTGTAAAAGTAATATGTATGGAATAAGCCAGTCCTGACCATACAGACAAATTGCAAGCTTTAACTGGTTTATGACCATACCAGACAGTCAGATGTCAGAGCTACCTGTAAACAACAGTGGCAGTCAGGAAAAAAGAAGTGACTGTTGTATGAATCACCCTATAAGAGACCTACTGCTTCGAGGGAAACAGGTAGGCAGCGTGGCTGCAGAGAGGGGATGGACTGGGAGGAGATGTTGTGCAAAACAGAAGTATGTTGCCTTTTCAGAGGGCAGCAATCTTACTTACAGGATTTTGGTTCCCCAGCTACTGCTGGATTTGATCCATTTGAACACATGCTGCAGCGCTGTAGAAATAGCTACTACCAACCACCTATCTCCCCTTACAGACTGAGCATTAGTAACCTGGCCTTATAGCAGGAGAATCACATAAAATGAAGTGATTTGACCAAGATCATGGGCTGCAGCATCCCCACAGTGGAGTGAAGATGATGCAGTCCATGTCTCCCAGTTTTGGACCCAGAGCACTGGAATTCTTTATATCCACTGCTCCTCCTTCCTCTTCATGGCCAAAGACTCTGGGAATTGATTGGCAGAAGAATTAACTCAGCTGCAAGATACCAATGGGGAAGGAATCTTGGTTTCCATTCTTCATTAAGTGGCTTTCAGCCCTGCAAATAGCTGTGTAGTTGTGGGGGATCTGGAGCTACAGATATGTTTTCTGCTCTGTGCGCACAAGTTCTTTGAGCTGTGCCCTGGCTGTGTGGCTGAAGACATGAGAGAGAGTAGAAATGAGCACTTATATATATTAAATAAACCCCAGTGATATCCATTGCTGTGACATGTGCTTTCATCAGGTCAGGAGTGTCATTTCTGGGACTTTCTTTCATCTGAGATAGACTCCTCTCTGCATCTAATGCTAGGAATGTGTGGAAGAGTTGTGCACAGGGCAGACTCTGGGCTTAGGCAAAGCTGGCAGCTGTCTGTAACATACTTTGGCTGACACATATTTTGCCTATGCCACAGGTTTGGAGAGTCAAAGATACTCTTGCTTTCACTTGCAGAAGGAGCTGCACTGTGTGTTGATTGCAGGAGTCATGTTGAACCCGGCACCAGCCATTTGTTCTTAACTTGTCTCTTCTCTCCTTCCCATGGCAGCAGAATCAGCCAGCCTGGAACTCCAAAGCATGTCCACCCCAGCTCCATTCTTCACCAGCAGAAAAGCTGGGTTTAGCTTCAGCCCACATCCATGGGGCAGGAACATACGCTTTGGTCTATGAAGCCTTGAGCTCCTCTGTTCCAGCTGGGAGGACCAACATGGCAAATTGAATGAGCTGCAGCATTGTGGAGCTCAGTGTGGATTATGCAATGACACTCATCCCCCTTCCCATGCTCCCTTCTCATCCCAGACAAACTCCAGACTGTTGCAGCTGTGTGGTCATCAGTATTTGAGCCACGTAGTTTAATTCCATGTTGGAGAGCTATACATGAGCTGCAGGCTCAGTAACAATGAAGCCTAGATGAGTAACAGGAAAGTAATATCTAGTTCCAGTGGAGGGATCCCTGGAGGAACTGTATGTCCAGGAGCTCACGAGCCACATTAGGCAATGGCAACACCTCCTGCATACTGGGTCCCTGCCTAGCTAAGGTATAGCTCACATAACCACAGGTCAGACCAACAAAAGCTCTCAGTATCCAAGACCTCTGACTTACATCATCAAGTTTGTAAAAATGTGTGCATTGTAGTGGAATGCTGTGACCCGAGAAGTCTGCAGATCAAGCCACTTCTTGAAGGTGCAATTGCACCTCTGGACAGCTGAGCTGCTGCTGTTGCTTTCTGAAAAATTGAACCCACTGTGTCTAACTCTCCTACTTGAAGCAAAACAGAGCAGTGGGAAGAGGCACACCTCTCCCGAAACTTGTCTAGGCAACAGGAGACAGGCATTTTTCTCATGATGTCATTGTCCTGGAAACTTTTGAAAGCGCATTGCAAAGGAGGAAGCCTTGTGGGTCTGAACTCCCCATGAGCCGCTATAAATGGGCCAAGCTTTGATGAAACCAACTCATTATCAAAAGCGGGGAAAAACATGTTGGACGTTGTTTACCACTGAGATCACCCTGGTGGTTCTTCCAGCTGCCTGAGGATATTGGTGAAGACAGAAAGAGAAAAAATGACTGTTTTGAAGTTTCCATCATCAAGGTGTCATGTTTTCTTTCAGCTTATTTGGTCTAAAAACCCTCTTGAAAATACATCTATCCATGACCTCTGCATCTTTGGTTCTGGGTGAGGTCCATAGTCTGAAGTTGTTGCTGGTGAACTTTGTCTACTTTTGAGTTTTATGACTTTGCTTTTCCTGTTTGTCTTGGCATTGGAGAGGATAATTCTGACTATAAGAAAATGGATATAATGAGTCCCATACAATTAAGGGCAACTCCAAGTTTCAGCTTTCTTCATGGTATGGTTTAGGCCCAGGAGTCTGAGCTCTGTACTGCTAGTTGCCACATTCTCATGTTGAAACTCTGGAGGATTTCACAATCTATGGAGCTCAACACAACTAGGAATGTGAGGTTATTCCCTGTTGAATACACTAGAAATTATGAGAAATGTAAGCAAAATCCTTCTAGAGTTCTCCAGTCATCCTGCAGTTAACATCTTTTGTTTTCTCTAAGTTGGTTAGAAAACAAGAACATGATGGGCTTTTTCCAATTTGTTTTTCAATGATTATCTGAACCACAAGCTGACTCAGAAAGGGCCAGGCCATGGTCCTGCACTCTAAGCAAATCCACTGATACCAGTGGATTTAAAGAGCACATTCTATGTTTGTCTGTATCCAAACTTCCTTAAGGGTGGGGGCTTCCATACTGACCCATACTTCACCAAAGTTTGAGCTTTTTCCGACAGGGACATAAGGGGTGAGCACTTGAAGGAGAGTCAGAGAATGGAAAATTTGATGAGGACTCAAAATGTGATCCTTGACAAATTATGGAAAAACTAAAAGATTACTTCGGGAGTGGTCATACTAAAGCCTACCTAATAGAAAGGCAAGGAAAGCCAAAGGTTGATTTGATTTTTGATTCTGGCTTCTCTCCCCTGTTCAGGATCAAATCCAGAGAAGCTTGGTTCTAGCTATTCCTTGACATGCTGAAAAGGGTGTTGAACTCCAAACTTCCACTTCCCAGATTAAGTCTCCACTACTTTAGTAGGAGACCAAGTAAGAAGACGCAGGAATGAAATTTTTTAACTTCTCAGGACATGGAAGAGTGAATACACTTCCTTGCATTAAGGAAGGTGTTTGCCCAGGTGATTCAGTGCCGGCCAAGCCTAACTTCAATTGATGGGTTGATATCTGGCCAACCGGGCTACTGAAATGGGTTGCACCAAATTATTGCCCTTTTTCTGCGCTCATGGGGATATCCCAACAGCTCTGATGAAAAGAACCTCGTGACAGGTGGACCTTGCTGCTTTGGATATTCATTTTACACATGCTCTGTGACTTTAGAACATCACTGAAGAACATTTATTTTAAAAATAAGCCAAGAAATCTTACAATCATGGAATCATAGAATATCTCAAGCTAGAAGGAACCTAAAAGGATCATCAAGTCCAACTCCCTGCTCTTCACAGGACTACCTAACACTAAACCATATGACTAAGAACATAGGCAACATGCTACTTGAACTCTCACAGGCAAAGGCTTAGCTATAGATCTATTTTTTTGATGGATACGCTCCTTACAATCTGGGATTCAGCAATAATGCCATGCAAACAATCTTGCTTCTGCAATCTAAGCAGCATATCCTCTTTCCACCAGGGGATGGCTGGGGATTCTACGATCTTTTTGCACTTTCTCTGTATAATTAGTTTTCACCTCTAGATTTTGAGACCCCTGAACTGCTTCCCTTTAGAACTGTAAGTAGTTTGTTTTACTTCAGTTTACATTAGGATAATTGGTAGCATAGCAAGATTTGGAATTCTTTTGTGTTCAGGTCTGTATAGACACAGGAAAAAGTCATGGTCTAAGTCAGTAGCATTCAGAAAAAGTACTCATTAGGAAGAGAGAAGGTTTTTCAACATGCTGATCCTTGAATGAACAAAATAATGCTAAAAGAGATATGAAAAAAGCACGAGAGTGATGTTATGCATTCCCCCACCCCCCCAAAAAAAAA
>VXBX01008262.1:66296-115691 GCA_013400415.1 Scytalopus superciliaris
CAAAAAAAAAAAAAAAGCTGTCTGAATTATTTCACTTTGGTTTCTTAAGACAAAAATAGTCAAGTAGAAAATCTTCGTAGCTTTTTTGCTCTGCAGTAACTACAAGTGTGTTTCGTTATAGGGCAGAGTAAGGCTGGATTAGTGATACAATCCTTACATGCATCAATAAAACCTGAAAGGGAATTTTCTTTAATTTTCCCTTTTCCTTTTCTTTCCTTTCTCTTTTTCTTCCTTCTCAGCAACCCTCCCTCTCCCCTCACCCACTTCCCACCCCCATCCCACTGCTCCTGCAGTTTTACAAAAACAGTTAATTTAATTTCAGGAGCTTGTGGTTTTCATTAGGATTGCAGTCTTTTGAAATGTCATAGGAACACCCAGCAGAAACTGAAATTGATATAAAAGGGGTTGAGTCAGATCACCCTCGGCATACTGCTATCTTGCTTCAGCTTGATTGCTTTTGGGTTGGAAAATGAAGGACTGACAATTTCGGGGGAAGAACAGAAGAAAGGAGAGAAAGGAAGGGGAATGAAAAGGGTATGTTAACCGGTTTCATCCAGCCTTAATCTTTTCCTGACCCATCATGATTAGTAGTTAGTGCTGTGAAGAGCATATCACCACTTTGCTGACCTTTGAGGAAGGATATATGGATGAGGACCCTCCAGGTGACAGGGGTACAGCATGCAGGAATAGAAATATGGTTACTCAGCTTAGAGTATGCAGCAAGGACATAGTCCGACAGGGTGAATCTTGCAGAAATGAGACATCCCTGCTCAAAGCATTTCGCTACATCACCTAAGCTAACTAGAATTTACTTTGGTAATTAGATGCATAGTGTGATGAGTGTGACTGGTCTGGTGAGGGTGTTTATGTAAGCGTATACCTGTATACACAGGCACATGTATGTGTGTACACATCTTCTGTGCAACTGTTATCTGAGCTGCCACAGAGCAGCTTCTTTGGGAAAAGAAGGGGATTGTTCTTGGGCATGCAATTTTTCCTGCTTTCCCCCATCACTCAATGGGAGGCACATTCCCAGTGTGGCTGGGGAAAAAGGGGTCCCTACCCAAGGGGCTATAAATTCCTCTTGAAATATAGAACATACAGAGCACTAGGCATGTGAATCAGGGTGGATGGGTTTCAAGCTTCTTTCTCTCTTCTTTTCACTCTAGGAAATACAGTGATCCTTCTAAAAACCTGGAGGGTGAGGTGCCATTCTGCTAATACTCTTCAACAACACTTCTTGCTTGAGTTTGTAACCCAGAGACCACTCAGAAACCCACTCTTATCTGCAAAAGCTACTGAGAATTTGTTTCTAAAGAGTGTCTTTAAAAAGAAAAATCCATCAGGAGATTCAACAACCTACCTAATAACACTTACAGAAAGCTTTCTGAGCCTGAAGACAGAATCCCACATTCACTCTTAGGGCCTCATTTGCAGCTTTTTCCATACCTCTCATCTGTATTGCACACTTACTAGTGCTCAACCATCAGCTCAAACAGTAGTACTGGACATAGAGTAATATAATCTCATACAGTATGGGCCCTGCATTGCTGCCTGGACAGTGCTTCCAGTAAGAAATGAAGGATGCTCAGCTCCTTCAAAAGTGGGAATCCATCTGTGGTGAAAGATACTACTTTGCCTTCAGCTTACCCCCATACATGTAAACATGGAAATTTTGCCTGGTGGTAGCTGGGAAATATCTTTGCTCGAAGGTGGAGAAAAACAAAACTGATGATTGATGCTCAGAATTATAGAAGATGCTTCCTACCTGTCCCCATTCACTACATTTGAGAAATATCTTGGAAGTCAACACGTAAGAAAAAGCCTCATCTGGGTAAATATTAACAGTTCTGCCCATGCCTGTCTCATATAACTCAGTCTTATGTGTCTCCCCAGTGGCAGAGTAGCCAGAGCTAACACAGCAGTAAAAAAGCCCAGACAGGTCTACCAACACAGAAGCTTAGTGCTACTGCAGTACAAGGATGTTTTTGCAAAATGTGCCCTTCAGCTTCTTAATTTTCTTTTTTTGTTTACCTTCATGGTTTGGTTTTGTCTTTGCCATTTAAAATCTGAAATTTTGATCCTGCAGAATTTGAGCAGATTGTTGATATGCTCATTCTTTAATTAAGTGTTGGCCAAAAGTTCCCCTCTTATGTCCTCAAAAGCCAAAATCCCATTCGCAGAGAAAAAGAGCAGGGTAAGATCACATCCACCTTCATATTGAGCCCTCATCTCTGGGCCCATTTTCCAAGCCCTCTTCATCACAGCTTGAGATTGTTGGTTATGATGACAGTCTCTGTGAAATTGAGACTGAGTGCCCAGGTGCTAAGACAGACCCACAATCAGAAGACAATTTTTTGCTACTTCCATTTTGCCCTGGGACCTAGTTTTGATAAATCATTTCTATTCTTATCCCTAGAGCCACCTCACTCCAATTGTAAGGAGCAATAGTGTTCCTTCATAAACAGGAGAAATTAGAAAGACAGAGCTCCAGAATGCCCTCTCAAGAATAGGTGACAACTGAGAGAGAACTCATGCCTCCACTGAAGTCAGTGACAAGCTTTTCTGGGCCCAAGCTTTCACACATGTGACCAAGGAAGATTGGTCTTCAGATGGGCAGTTGTGCTGGGGATGAGTTAGAGAAAACAGGGTTGGTCTTTTCGGTTTTATTCCCAAACCTGATAGTCACCAGCATTTCATCTCATTCTTATGAGTGGTGTCTGGGTAACAGGACTAGGAGCATGTGTTTGCACATGGAGAGGCAGAAGCTGGATCTGCACAACTGAGTGCTGAATGCGGAGGTAGCATGGCCACACTGACCTGCAGCAACACTGCATTGACACTGCCCTGCTTCCCTGTCTTGACCACATGCTGCATTGTGGATCTGTGCCCAGTGCCAGGGATTGGGGCATGTTGGAGGTCTATGTGCCATACTTTGTTGCACATGAAAGCCACAGCCTTGGATGCTTCTTCTCTCAACTGGCTGGATTTCAGAGAGAAATCTGTACCCTTAATAAAAAGTTGCTTTACTGAATGCTGGGTCTGGCCTCAGAAGGATACTCAAGCTGCTTGTTTTCAAGTTACGGGGTTACAGATCCAGTCATTTCCACAGTGGAAAAAGTCATTTGAGATGGCGTGTTGTTGCTTCCAAAGTATGTTAGTCATGGGGAGCAGGCAGCATGCTACCCAAAGATCCCAAGGCCTGTTAAGGCAGAGAAAGAACAAAGTAGTCCTTCTCTGCAGAACATACAAAGAAACATTTACTCAACATTTGCCTCTAATGCAGCAAAGGCACTAAAAAAAGAGAGAGGTGAAGGAAGGACATAAAATACAGGGAACAGACCAAATGAGAACATAAGAGAGGGGAAATCATATTTCTAAAACCAATCTACATCTTCTGTTCAAAGACAGACTGGTTTTTTTCTTGGTTGTTCATAGTTCCCCAGCTCTTCACGTCTCTAAATAAGAACTCAGATGGTCCTTCCAGCTACAGATTGTTGTAATTATAACTCAATCAATGATGAGTTGCTGTATACCTTTTCTTTGCAGTCTCCAAATGGCCCCATGCTTTGTAAATCCTCAGGATGAGTGACAATGAGCACTTCAGGAAAGAGGATTTAGGAGTCTGAGATAGAAAGCAAGAAACAGTTAACTGCAGAAGTGTGTTTTGTTTAGCAGAGACTGGAAAAGTCCATGCTCACAATGAGATGCTGTGATACAGAGACTTCCAGCCCACAGTGCGGTTGTGTGTGTCTGTGTGAGAGAGATGCAGGAGAGAGGCTTTGAAAAGCCAGTTGCTACTAGGACCCTGTATCTAGCCAGCAGAGAAGGATGGATGGACATTACAGTGCTAAGAAGACTGCTATCTGGTATGATACTTAAAGCTTAAACAGAAGTATCGCATGGCATTTGTCATTCATTTGTCCTTACTCATTCCTGCAAACCACAGCAGGGCTAATAATGTGCTCACCAGCTGCAGGCATCTCCAGTCCCCACAAAGGGGACCCTGCTCAGTGCCATGACACCAGCCAGCTTCATGTCTGTGAGGGCAGGAGCAACCCCATTCAGCCAACAGCTGTTTCCTAGGGAGTTTGAGATGCATCAGTGGTTTTGATTATGTTCAAACTTCCTCTTTTACAATTGACAATTGCCATAGTCTGGAAATGTTTCTTCCTAGAAGTGCACTAGGAAAAAAAAGAGATAAATAAACTATTTTTATGGTTTGTTTTAGTTGCTGCTGGCATCTTAGGGGTCCCAAAGCAGGGGGCACAGGACACAATAGGGAAGAGAACAGACCAGCTTTCAAGGACCAACTGACCTTTCAGACCTCTTGAGCCTTCACAAAAACCTTGCCAGCTACAAACCAGCTGTGGAATCAGGAACTCCTTGTGACGTCACTGCTGAAAATTCCTAATTAGATAATTTCCCAAACCATGCAGATCTCAAGTGCCTCAGCTTCACCTTTAGCCCTGACTAAATCTCCCAATTTAGTGGTTAGAGGTTCAGTTCTGTGTCAGGTCAAAGGCATTCTTGAGAAGACCCCTATTGTTCCAAAATGGATTTTGTTGTCTGCTACTATTTCAAGATACCACCTTCCCTGTGTGCTTCCAGTGCCTCAGCGTTCAGTCCAGCTGCTTTAAGGAGAATGGCAGCCGTCCTGAACTGTCTTTCACCTTAACCATGCAAGCAGCCTTCACCTCCTAAGCAGCCATGAATAAAATCCACCTCCCCAAAAGGCATTTGGAAATGCTACAGCATATTTATACGTATATGCCATTGTAAGGAAGCTGATAATAACAAATAATAAAAGTAATGAGACTGCCTCTTGGCACAAAGTCTAGTGCTGTGCTTTAGGAATGGTGCCTGTTTAACTATAAACTTCCGGATGCACTTAACAAATATCTAGCAGCAAAGTGAGCCTCTCACATGCCTCTGAAATGGATGGCAAATGCAGCTTGGAAAATGCCTCTTGAGATACACAAGTTTATGGCACAAAAGAAGGGAGGATGCCAGTATTAATGAAAGAAGAAGGACTGTGCTTCTTGTCAAACAAATATGTAATAGCAAGAGAAAGGAGGATTTCGCCTTCTTTCCACACTATTTTTAATATTTTCATTTTTATCACCCGGTTGATTAATTCCAAACATATCAATTTAATTTTAATTCACTACTTCACTCTACTTTAATACTAATTCAATTAAATATCTGGTTTAGTTCCCCCCCCCAAAAAAAAAAAAAAAAGAACAGAGAATAAGGCTCCTTTTTTAAATCCCTGTTTTTGGTTACAGTAGTGGTTACAGTGAGATGTCTAGTGTATGCCTGCTGTTATACTAAATTCATTTAAACTCACCCCCAGAAAGCCACAATGCAAGAGGAAAGGTAAAACGACTGTGATCAGAAAGAGAGCCCTGGGCTTTCATGGGGCACAGGAATAAAAGGGAGACATGTGATGGCACCATCACTGTGTTTATCTGGGAATTTTCTTTTTAGTGAAAATGAGGAGGGCCTGCCAGATCTCTGTGCTTCAGGTTAAACGTTTTTAATTTGTTTATTCTTGTCTGCATTCCACTCATTTTTTCTGTATTCCCTAAAATACCATTTGAAGTTTATTACAATCACTCTAAGCAAGGTCATGTGGTAGGTTGGCCTGGTGTCTGATTTTTCCTGTTCCCCCAAACTATGGCATTTTGTGGTTGCCTGCCTCCTGTGAACCTTTGCTTTTTGTTGCCTGGCTGAGTTCTTGGACATAAGCAATTCACTTTTTTAAAAATAGGACACTCATTCCCCCATCCAGGAATGGATAAAGGACACAAGACACTGCTGTATTGCTCTAAAATAATAGTTCTCTGCTTAATGATTTTTTTTCTGAATACTAATCATTTAAAATCTGAGTCAGCAGATATGTTTCAGCAGATTTTGAAATTTTAGGTATTGTTGCTTTTAAAATAAAGCCTCACAGGGGTCCCTGGATCACACAGGCAGATCTTTTAATTATAAAGAGCATAAAAAGAAAGTCTCGAAATAACTGGGTGGTAAGACACCTGAATTAGTTTCCCATGGCATAATACTTCAAAACAGACTTGGCCTGCCCCCTGGGGCCTCTGCTGCAGAGCAGGAAAGTCCCACACTGGGCTTACTGGTTTGGCATCGGATCCCCAGACTCGCCTCAGAATGGGCAAACCTGAGTTGTGCTGCCCAGAGGTGATGGGCTGAGTCTTCCCCACCACAGGCAAGAGAAGAGAGGAGACAGAGAACTGTGGAGAGCCTGCAATGGTGATTCCTACAGGTTCCTGGGTAGCAGTAGCTGCTCCACTTAACTCAGCCTTCACCCAGCATCTGCACTAGCCTGACCCAGCTGTGAAAGGCAACCTTCCCCTTTGCCTTGCAGGACTTACAGGGCAGCCCTTGTCTGGTGGTTCAGTTTACAACTCCAAAAACTCTTAAAGCACAGATTTCTTTTTTTTTAAAAGTGGTTAGTAGGGAGGATTAAACACCACCTGAATCCTAAATGAGTGAGCTGGTGGAAAAGACCAAAGAGGAGATACAAACCACAGCTGTGCAGAAAAGTTCACTCTATGAGAAGATTACAACACAACACTGCTGCTGAATTGTTCGGAGTGTGCCTGCTTATTCAGATGGAGGAGGTTGTGCTGCAGCTCTTCCCCAGGAGCCCTTGAGGCAAGCAATTTTCAGAGAAGTCTGAATAAGCATGTGGATTTTTGAGGCACTTAGAAAAAGTTTCTGCATAACAGTAAATCTTGATCTTTAATTACAGTGATGCTATCCCCCCATTACTGCTAGCAGGGTGTGTGTGGGAGGAAAACTCTTGCCTCTATCCACCTGAAACTTAAAATAGAGAAATACAGAAATAAACGGACACAGGCAACTACACATAAAAGAAGAAAAAAAGTGTTTGTATGTGGGTGTATATATATACACACATGTATACATATTCTGATTTACATTACTATCACTCTTCTTTTTTCTCCCAAGCAGACACAAACTTCTCTTCCAGTCTCCAAGTGTAAATTTCCTCAGGCATTGACTTAATCTTCCCTCGATCTGTCCTCATCACTGGGATCACTGGGATGGAGGCCTGGAAGCAAAGCATCCAAGACCTCACAGCCAAAGCAAAACAATGTCTCCTTTCCCCAGCTTCTTAATAAGTTCAAGAAGTTATGTGAATGCAAACAAAGTGGTGACCAGGTCACATAGTTGAGCACTCCAGCTCTCACACTGTGCCATGCCATGGCATGCCATGCCTCTCTGCCACAACTGGCAAGCCCCTTGACAACCTGTGGGACATGAGGGTAGTGGCAGTGCATGTGGGGTGTGACAGTGAAACCCATGGCCCCATGGGTGGGCACATTGCCTAGTGAGCTTGCTGGGAGAGATCCTGCTGACATCAGTCCCTGCACTGTTCCAAATCAGTGCTGCTCCTGGGGCCCAGACTGGCAGCAACATCACTGCCCACCTGTATGATGTCACACATGATGTGGAGGAGCAGTGGCATGGTCTGCGTGTCCTCCACTGTTGGGCCACCAAGGTGTCTAAAAGTGCAAGAACACATCTTTGAGGAAGTCTGGTGCTGCCTGATGACAGAAGCAGCTTTCCAGAAGAATTCTTTGCTTTATTTTTCCACAAAATTCAGTGATTCACAGTGTTCTGACATTATTTAGTCAGAATGACTTAAATGAGTCACTTGTACATGACAAACCAGAAGAGCAGTATTACTGCACTGGATGGTTTCTGGTGCAGATGTTTTCTTACTATTGTGTGAGCCATCACAATACAGTTAAGAGTTACTTCAGCTGATGTTCACATCAGTATTATACACCTTGGTTTGCTCTGTGTGTGGTTTGGAGGAGAACTTGTATCTGTGTGAAAAGTCTCTTTTCAAGCAGATTTTGTGTGGTGCTTCCAGACCCCAAAGATCACAAATCTCACAAGAGGAATTTGTTGCACTTTGTTATGACACCCATGTGAGCGGCACACCCAATGAGACAGGGTTCACAGAGTCATCACCTCAAATTTGAGCATCTCTTCAGTTACAAACACAGCTCCCAAGGCATGCTAATATGTCCAGGACACGGCACTGCTGACAGCAGTAGGAATTTTTTTAACATTTGCTTTGGAAAAACACCACATTTTTAAAGGATTTGAAACAGTATTGCTGATGTGCAAGGCTTTGCTCTGGTTTCTCTGACTTGCTGATAATTTAAATCTTCCATTTTAGCACAGTGCAGCTACTCCTGAGTGGTCATACTATAGATAAACCAGGGAATGACCATGCCAAGGGACTGCAGAGCAGATGTTCTGGTGTGGTACGGGCCCTGAGACAGCCTGCAGCATCGTGGGCTGTGCTGGGAATGATGAGTTTCAGTGTTTGCATGGAAACCAAGGGAGGGCCTCTCCGAAATTTCACCTTATTTTGGAATTCTGTAAAAAAGGGTGTCCTAAAGCAGCTGGCCAGTTTACTCATCTTACAATGAGGAGTTTGCTGGGTGGCTAGGCTGCTGACCCTGCCTTGCCATGGTTCTGCAAGTGCCAGCAGCCCCTTGCCCTCTCCTGGGAGGCTGTACTGGCAGCACCCGTGGCACTGTCACTGTCCATGGATACTGACACTCTCTCCTGACCTCCCTAAACATCCCTGTGCTCAGCCACGCAGACCCTTCCACGGGGCTCACCTCCTGGTTGCCTGAGAGAGTAACAAACACTGACTTGTGACGCTGAGTTTACATTAAAAAAAGTCATTGTGCCCAAGGGAATGAATACTACGTTTTTTTTTTTTCACTTTCCTGCCGCACTGCTGTTTATTTCACCTTGTCCCTCATTAAGCACCTCCCTGCCGCAGCACAGGCAGCCCTTTGCTCCCCAGTTTCCAGCTACACAGTGTGCTTTTTAGTTTTCCCCAACTACTGCATGAGGACTTCCAGATAAATTCTTAGAGTGAGCACTGCCTTCAGTAGAACCTGAGAGATTAATTAATCTTTCCAATAAGGTCAGTAGGTGGGTTAGTAGTGGTCAGCTCTGCTGCTCCTGTTGTGCAGAAGACAAGATCAAGTAGTCAGGGGTTTGAGCAGCTTGCCCAAGGCTGTGGCAGAAGTCTCAAAGCTTGGTTACCAGGCCTGAGGTCTCACTTTCTTATTTGGTCTCAAAGATATGGTTTTCTGTGACCTGGTTTTGCATCAGAATCTCTTCTGAAGTGACTCCAGACTGGCCTAAAGGGTGTCTGAAAAAATGTCCCATGGAGGGACATTTTCCTGGGAGTCTTTGTATTCAGGCCTTATTTGTTCTTGATACTTGCCTATCATGCAGCCTCAGCTTGCTGGGGACAATAGTGTTTTTGTTATTCATTACAGAACTTAAATTAAGTGGGAAAAAAAATTCAGACTCTTCCTTAAGAAGCTTTTAATTTAATATGTGAAATGTCAGGGAAAATAAATGTGAGTCTGTTTCCTCCTTGCTTCATTATGCACCCCATTAAACAGCTTTTATGTTGTTTATAGGTTGGTTGTATGTTTTGTCTTTTCAAAATTTTCTAAATTTTTTTTTCTATAAAAGAAACATTTTTATATATGATGTAGAAGCAAACTGGGTTGAGAAACAGCATTACAAGAAATGCGTTTGGCTTGAGCAAGGAATCTGTGAGACCACAAACATTAGGGTGTCCCTAGCAAGAGGCTCTGTGGTGGCACACGGCAGAGGGAAGTGGGTGGGAAAATCAAACACATTCCAGACAATTTGCTGATTGCAAATCTTCAGAGGTATAAAATGTCCCTAAATTGTTATGTCCCCCCTTATAGTGTTAAGAGAGGTCTGATCGCCCAATCTGGAACTAGAAAACCACAAGCGACTTGTTAACGTTTCTGTCTCACCCCCATGGTGAGGAATGGGAGAATGCCTTTTCCAGTTCGTAAACACCGCCTGATTGACTGGAGGGATGTTCTCGCCCGGATGTGGCAAATTTTATAGCCGTGTGAATAAGAAACAGAGCACGCAAAGGAAAGTATTACAGTTTAGGGGGTGATAAAACTTAATGCCACCCTGCTCCATTTCCCTCCTGCTCCATGTTTTCTCAAAATGTCTATTGAGAATCTTTGGTTTTGATGAGGCTTAGGAGGCAAAGAGGACAGTAAAACAAAATCTGGTGACCAGTAGAGATATCATCCAGGATAATGTATTTATTTTCCCTGAGTAGTGGTAGGTAACAGCTCATGACTGGATCATTAGATTGAGACTGAAGTTTTTCATGGTTTTTTTCCCTTTGATTTACCACAGGGTTGCTTAGCAAAGTTATTTTTGTTGCTGCCTCAGTTTTTCCAAATGTACTGTGAGGACAAATCTTGTCCAGCTTGGGCCAAGGCTGTGAAGGTTAATTTGCCATTATTTGTAAAGTGCTTTGTGTCACCAAGGGCCACAGTGTCCAAGGGGAGAACAGACCCTGATAGCAATGCTGTGGTTACACTGCTAAGCTGCCTCTCACACTGCAAGACCAGCTTCTGCATTTTCACTGCTCTTCCCTTTATTTTCACACATTGCCACAGTATCTTAAAGTAGTAGTAAAGCCTCCGAAGCTTTCTTCCATAGGAAGGCAAGCTAATGGAAAACACTGTTCAGGCAGCTCTATCTGGGGGAACTGGACTGTCACCACTCCCCAATAAACAGATTTCTAAGCAGAAGAAAAGACAGCGAAAATTACTGAGTGTAACAGCAATTCTTCCATGGAAAGTACTTCATTTGGTAAGTTGTTGACCAGCACAAGCAAAGGTCTCTGCTCAGGAATTGCAAGGAAAAGTCTCGTGTCAAAGTAAAGGGGACTTCCTCCATGAATGAGTTTGGTCTCCTGACTTCAGGAAGGTGCTAGTGGTCTGTGAGAGGGTGTAAAAACTAAGGATTGTATCGCTGGATTAACCAAGCAGAGAGGCAAGTTAGGGAGAATGAGAAGGGCCAAAAAATGGTGATTGATGGTGAGTGATGGTGATGATGGTGACTTCATGAGAAAAGTTTCAATAGCAATGAGTAGGATCATTTTTGTGTGACGCCTTAAGAAATGAGTCAAGGTACCAGGGAAAGATTCAGCGGAGACACTACCAGGGAAAGAGGATGAAATGGAAAGAAAGCTACAGAGAGGGTTGGGAAAACCTCTGCTGAAGGAGAGGGTATTGGAAAGGCTGCATTGCGCTGCCAATTGCTGCCACATCACACCGTCAGGATGGTTTGTGCTACAAGAAGTAGTGCTACTGGGGAATGCACTGTCTATAGCATTCCCCTCAAAAATCTGTGCTTGCTGATAGTTCTCTGCTACTGGAAGGCAGAAATGTTTGGGACTAACTTGCAAATTATGTCTAAATCCATCTTCGCTCGGAGATTTCCAGCCAGGTCTCTTAATAAGAGTTCTCCAGACATGGAGAGAAAGGCAATCTCTTTTTTTCTCATGAGCATTTAGAGCTTGAAAAGCAAAATAAATAATGAGAAAAAAATAATTCACAGATTTCAAGTCCAGAAGTAGAAATACACAAAACAAGTCTCTTTTTCATGACTAAAATGCATCAGATGCTTTTTGTGAATATTTATTAATTTTAACATACAGAAAATCAAGAAAAAACCCCAAACAAATCAAGAAAGGAGACGTTGTTTGAGAAAACCTCATTTTTCCACCTGCTAACAGAGAGGTTCTGGGAAGGTGCACCTAGTTTCCTCGCCACTTGCAAGTGGTGAGGAGAGCAAGATCCATGGTTTTGAAATTGTCATCAGTCAAAAAACTACACCTTTTTTAAGGATCGAGGTTTGGATCATCAGGAAGCACTGAACATAATTCTGAAAGAGAGAGTTAGAAAAAGGTACAAACCCCCATATATTAGACTTCATTGTACAAAGCATATAGTAATGGAGAGTTACATAGATTTTTCTAAAGTTGGCCACTAAAATATTGATGTGTGTTGCATTAGTGTGGTTTATCTGTTTGGCTTTCATTACATTTTTATTTTTCATCTTTTTTTTTTGTTGGGGAAAGTATTTGGACACATTGATTAATGGAAAACACATCAGAAACTGCTCAGGATTAATTAAGCAAATCCAGTGGAACAGGTCTTTCTGTGATTCCTGTCTCCTGGATCATACCAAGAGAAGTATGTCTGCCAAGAAAAGGATGGTTAAATTGGTGATCACATAACATACTCATTAGAAACTCATGTCCTTGGTTGGTTAAGTAATTGGATGCAAATTAATGTTCTCCTTCAAGAACATTTACAAAAAAAAATTAGTTCACTTTTTAGTTCCTTTAAATAATAATAAAAAAAAGACTACAAAAGGAATGATCTTTATTTTGTTGCAAATTTAACTAGAACTTTGATTCAAATCAGAATATAATAGCTTTATTTCAAAATTACTTTATTTGATTTGACTCTAGTTTTTTTAAACTAAAAAACTTTACAAATTAATTAAAAAAAGTAAACTATAACTTTTAAGGCATTCTTTTGTCCTTACTTACTCTTGCTATTCCTTCTCATTGAACAGGAAGGTTAAAAGTAGCTATGTTTTCTGATATTAAATAACAAACAAAAAAATCCTTGAAGGGCAATCTTGCTCTGCAGATTAAGGGAGAAAAGGTCATTTTCCATAAGATCCATTTCTTTTCCATAGTTCTTTTCTATTTTTAAACAGGCTTAGTCCATACCTCCTTGTTTCTGTTTTCTTAAATACCTGCTAACAATCCCAGGCTGTAACACCTTCTCATGCCCTGGCAGTGCTACGAAACTGTCCCTGCCGTCAGGCGCTCCCGTGGGCATTGCTCTGGACTGGGGGAGTGCAGAAACCATCCTTCCTACTGGATAAGGTCCAACAATCCAAAAGCCTGGTTACATGATCTGTCAGACAAGGTACAGTCCAAATCTAAACAACTTCTCTAATGCCTGAAATGGCTTTGTTCATACACCCTAGAAATATGGAAACACTGGAAGTGATGTTAATTGAATTTTCCCTCCTCCTTCCTTCGTCCTCAAACCCCACTGCATTTAAAAAAATTCCTTTTTAAAAATAACTATCAGAGCTGGAAATTAAGTTCACATGAAGTGAGTTAGGGATGAGAGTAAACTCCTGATTAAATTTACTTGGGGAAAAAAAAAGAAAGTACCACTGAAGATGGGAGGAGGCCAGACTTGTGTAAGGCAGTTTGGGGAGAGTGTGGGCTCAACAATCAGGTGGGTGTCAAGCACTGGGGCAGGTGAGCATCATGCCAACATCACCTGTAGCTCTCCCTGAGTATTGGGGTGAGTTCTTATCTCCACCTGCAGTACGTGAGCCTAAACGGAGGCTCAGATTTCTGTGGAAAGTAGGTTCCCCCCTGCCACAGGCTGTGTGCTTTCACTGGCGTGAGAAGCGGCTTCCTGCCTTTTGATAACCAACACTAGCTAAGGCAAAATTTCTGCCTAATGTGCATTTCTCAGTGCTTTGTCGCTATGATTGAAGCAATATTCTTTCCATTGCTTCTCCTGAGAGACTTTCCAGTGCTTGATACATCTGACTGTTGAAGTGTTGCCTTAGTAGCCTCTAATTACAGTTTGAAATTAAGCTTTTTTTTTTTTCCCCCCCACCATGGCTTCTTCTGTTCTGCTGCTGGGATGGTGTTGTCTGGGGTAATTCACAACAAATGAGTTTCAGAAAGGCAATGGCTAGATAGAGAAGGGTGGTAGACCCAGCCTTTGCTCTAAACAGACACTTTACACTTTGGGATTTTTCTGTGTTCACTTTGAAATGCAAACAGTGCCTCTGCTACAAAGTCTCATGAACATTGTGCTCTTATGGATTATGAACAATCATGAGGATGGGAGCTGTGTATCTACACTTGTCTTGGACCTCAGCTTTCTGACACTCCTGAAGTGCCCAAACTTTTCAGTTGCCCTATTTTTCCTCCTGTACACACACTGCCCAGACATAATACCAGTCTCAGTTTCAAATTCCTGAAATCACTAAATCCACTTTCCTCACAGTGTTTGAGAAGGGGCCCAAGACCAGTAAATGGGTGTTTCTTAAAGACTGAAGACTGTATATCCCATGATGGGACCTCACAACTGTAGTCTCCCATTTCCCTAGGGAAACTGGTGCATGAAGTTTGGTACAGGGATGGCTGAAGACACAATATCTGACACAGACAATCTCCTCCAAGTGTTGCTGGTGAGAACTACGCAGGAATTGAAATCTTAACCTGAGAGCATTTCCTGAAAACAAAATGTTTCAGAGCTTTAAAAATGTGCTTTGCTGTTGCACAGCCAAATGGAAAGCAGACCACATGTATTTTTTTTCCAAAAGCCTTGTCCACCTCTTCCCTTTTGCTCTTTCCCTCAGAAACAGAGAAAATCAGACCAACATTTTCAATAAGCCTGGTGGCAAAGTGGGCAGATACTGTGGATTTAAATCCTTGCTTAACTATGGGGCTGTGGTTACATCTCTCACTTTTCCAATGAATATTTCTTTGACATCTAAGACCTTTGGCAGGAGAGACTGCAGGCAGGCTGGCAGCAGGGGCAGTAGTCACGTGCACCAAATGTATGGAAAGGAAAAGGGCCCCATCCCACATTCTCCAAATGAGGGCAAAGAGGATCTGGAGATTTGTCATGGTTGCGGTTATGGGGCCATCTTCCCTTGAACTTCTTCCTGTCTCTTCCCAACTGTCACCAGAAATGCCCCCACACAAGTGAGAGTTGTTCTTATTAAATCAGCCACTTCCGACAAAAACCTATCTTGCACCCCAAATTATTAGCCAACCCTCCCATAGTCATATATGATACCACATCACCAACCCTGGTGTTGGCTTCTCATTCTCTCTGCAACCAGACAAAAAGATTTTATTTAAGTAACAATTTGAATGGCTTAAAAAGAGAACAAAAATCTAATTTTAAAGGGATTATGGTGAACCTCTTGTAAATTGTGTTCAATAAGAAGAGGACTTAGAACAGGGCCTATAATGGGTCTGAGTGACTGTGCTGGGGAAACAGGTAATTTCCTGATGGTTAACAGCTAATTTTTCTAACAATTGAAATGCAGGGATCATGCTTATAGGTTTCTAATGGACACTTGTGAAATGGTAAGAGGATTGATGAATACCAGGTGGCCAAACTTCACTTTCCTATTGTCGAAGACTCCATTTAACTCAGCAGGCAGCAGGATCTCTGACCACGGTACTGTATGGGCAGTTTATAGCCATATACATTTTATATCTCCTCTCTTGAGAAATAAAACCTGTTGATAAATAGCATCAGCGCAGTATCTCCATTAGAAACAGCACCATCAAAATTATTCAGTTCTGGGCCTCGAATCCTGGATTTACCACTGTCAGTTAACTCTGTAATTGCTGACTCACTACACTGCTTTGCTCCTGGAAGCAGCAAGCCAGGAATGCTGACTCCATGGGATCACCAGTGCCTCAAGGTGTGGCATGCAAAGCTGGGCACTCGACCAACAAGAGAAATAAATATATTAGCATGACTTTTTTCGGGCTCTCTTATCATTCTGTATGCTGTTGATAGTTCTGTTTTACAGGAGAAATGTTATCTATGAGTTCTATGCAATGTTCTCTGTTACAGCATAGTTTACTGTAATTACTATTACTTGTAACAAAATCAAGTTGGGGTTTTTTTCTGACAAAATATGGTTGTTCCTTGTAAATGGAGACTTTTCTTCTGATGACTTTCAGAAGTCTTATTTGTGTAAGATTTTCTAATGCTTTGTATCAGAATTTTGTTTGCAGAAAAAGGTTAGTAGATTTCACATAGAATTTTTCACTCAAAGTATGGACTAGAGACCCATTCCAAACCTTCTTCTTGCTTGCCTTGGCAGTAGTGTCTATATCAAAAAGGATTTTTGATTATAAATTTCAGAGTTCATTTAGGTCATTCAGATTTACAGTTTGCAACAGTTTTCACTTTTACTGGCCATCTCTCCAGCATTCAAGTTTCACTTGCTTAGTGACAGTCTGGCTTTGCCTCCTGGAAATTTATTTAAGAGGTGGTAACACTCCAGCCCCTGAGCTGCAGGCTTACGGGCTCTGCTAAGAGTTTTACTGTAATATTTATATATATAGAGTTCCTTAATACCTTAAGAAAATCTCGAAAGAATAAGCCATGGACTTGATTCCAAGGAGTTTCTTCATTAATTTAGGGGAGAAAATAAGGGAACTTGGCAAAGATTCAAAAGGAGCACTACACAAACTAAACAAAATGTTCCAACACAATACCAACTCAGCACATATTAACCAACAACACCCAAGTCAATATTCAATCAATTTGCCACACTTAAGTCCAATTCCCCCAGCTATGAGCCACCCAAAGCATCAAGAAAGGAGTAAAGAAAAAAAGTAGAGGGAGCAAGAAGACAGGGAAGGAGAAAGAGGCAGAAGTATCTACCACTCAGAGTTTGTGGCAGACCAGCTCTCACAGGTCCAGGTGGCAGGGCCGTGACACGTGGTACCCCAAAACCTCTGATTTTATCTGCTCTGGTCCCTGTGGTCAAACCCCACATGTGGGGTGTCTGACCCACTGGCAACTCTGGGGTCCCAGGCCAGGGTGAGGACCCGTGTTCTCACTGTCCCTGCCAATCCAAGCTGGGTCAGGGGCTCCAGGAGCTGTGGGGTGTTACAGTGTTCCCGGGCTGTTTGTGACTGACAGCTGCTCCAGGGCTGCCCCCTGTGGGCTCCAGGGGCTGCCAGGAGGGATATGATGCCACTCTGTACAAAACAGCTGATAGGTACAAGATACTGTGCAGTTTAATTATACTGTATTACATGATACATCCTATGGGATTTGAATCCACAGTGGTTAAGAGTTTGGCTTTCCAGAGACTGTGACATTTTCAGATGAGCTGTGTTGCCCTAAGCCTCTGGAGAGCCACAGGCATTTTAGAGCTCTTCCCAATGAATTTAAAAAAAAGGTAACTGGGTAAAAGAAAAGAATGCCTTTTAAAGATGTGAAAAGAGCAACATCTGGGGAGGCTGTGAGAAGACAACAAGAGACAGGAAAACTGGAAAAGAGACAGAAGATCAATGAGATCCAGGGCCAATGTGGGAAGGGGAGACAGACTCTGCTGCCCATGAACAGTAAGGCAGCAATCAAGAGTTTGTGCCTCTGCCCCTGCCATATCACTCCAGTGGAATTAATTCCTCATGTTATGTAGCTGTCTCTTGGTCCTTCCTGCTCTTTCTGATCATAGTCTAGGGGTTAACACTTAAGATTGGGAGCTAAGCTTCTCGGGCTCTCTTTGCAGCTTTGTGACTGGTGTGTTATGCAGCTGTGGGCAAGTTACTTCATCTTATTGCACCTTGGGTCTCTCATCTTCAGAGGACAACAGTAACAACTACTCTGCTGGAGAGATTATGGGGCTTAACTAACACATCTTTTGAAAGCCATGCCTGACATCTTGCATATTGTTCCTCATGATGCAATGCAGTTATTAGGAAAAGATGTTTGCAGGCTCTCAGAAGGTTTGTGGAAATCCTAAGGAAAATTATTTAAAGAAGGGTCACTCACAAGTGTACCAAAGACTGAGTTATGCTTTTTTTTTCAAATTTTATGAAGGAAAGAACATGTGGACAATGGATTCCAAACAGAACCATGGTATTTCCTATCTTACAAAATGGGAGCTCAACCAGAGCTCACAATCATGACTTGGCCAGAGTGTTTCTCACCCTTCTCTAATGCAAATCAATCCATGAGCACACACTAGAACCAGTTTTTTTGTACTTTTATACAGGAAAACACAAATTCAATCCAACAGTAGATGTCAAAACTCTCATGTGCTTGAACTAAGGATACATGTCCTAGTCCTCATATGTCACCAGTGCTGGAAGTCTCTGTTTCTCAGAGCTGTAAGGTGGGGTTCAGGGAAATAGATTTTGACATTTTGAGAGTCTAATAACAAAATTTTCTCCATATGCAAGTGATGGAATGACCCAAATACAGCTGTCTCCCACCAGGCCTGCTATAACATCCTCAGATCCTCTAAACTGTCAGCAATAAAATTGTATTTTCTTTGAGCAACACCTTGGAGAATAGAGGGAAATCAAGTTTTAAGGAAATAAAAGCCTTTTTGCAATATGTATTTATTGTACACACTACCTTCTAGTGAGTGGTATGGAGTAATAGTAATATCAGAGAGCTTTGCATTCTTACAGTGTTTTCTACTGGAGGATCTCTGCATGCCTTAGTGAGCTTACTTCCAATAGTCCCACAGCCCCTACTCCTGCCCTCACTTTGCTGATAAGAGATCACACTTGTGACTTGTCCAAAGGATTTCTCACCCTTCTCTAATGCAAGTCAACCCATGAGCACACACAAACCATAGAGATCATCTGTGATGGCTGCTGACTTAGCACTCAAAGGCAGGAAGGAAACACTTTTTTTCCCCCTCTTGCAGGGATGTGTCCAAACCTGCAGCCTCCGAGTGTGCGCAGACCCTGGGATGGCTGCCTCTGCAAGTCTGGGTACATTTGTATCACTTCCTTTTTTCTAAAGGTGCACAACCTTAATACGAGGGAGATGATAATGCAAAGAGCACACTTGGGTGCTAATTTCTGTTCTGTGACCAACACCTTTCTCAGCACCTCATTACAGGGATACAAAAAAGGTGGAAAACAAGCTGATATTTACATTAGTAGTGTACCTACCTCCCTTTGCCTTTGCTCCATGCATAAACACAGTGAGCTTTGCTGATCTGAGAACTTGCAAAACTTCTGTACTGTGTGATGGATTCACTAAACCCAATAGGGCTCAGAAACAATTTTTTTCTTTAACAGGAAACTGCAGGGTCATATGTTGATATGACTGTCTGTACAGACAGGAGATTCTGCATATTGCAGAGGGCACAGAACATGCCCTGGGTCTATGATGGTGCTTATGTGTTTTGCAAGTGGTAGCAAGATAAATGTGGTTTTAAAGTGCAGTCAGAAGTGCAAAGAGGACATACAGATAGAGTTTGGCAGTAAAATGATTTAAGGTTCTAGCACGGCAAGAAGCTTGGATTTAATGAGATGTATTTGCTTTGCTGAGCAGAGGTACCTGCCACGTTCACCCAAGAGACTGGCTAAACTAGAAGGTAAAGTAGTATATTTCATTGCTACTTGGCTGTTTCTGGCACAACAGTGTACTTTCTGAGTTGTGGAAGCAATGCCAGGTACCCAGATCCCCTACGGATATATTTGTGATAATTAGGGGCCCTTACTCCGTGATACTTGAGAAACATATTAAGTCCTAATTTTGTACAAGATTTCATGATTTTTTTGTACAAGATTTCCAAGGTTTCAGGTAAGGAAACCTAAAATAGAATTCTCTCTTGAATATAGTAACTGGTCTGGTGGGTACAGATAAAACCTGTGTCTATGGTATACCTTAGCATCAAGAAAGCTCTCAGATATCCTTCCATGTGAACAGAAAATATGACCAGTTTGAAGCCAGCACAAACCTATTTAAAAACCCCACAAGATCGCGAGTCAATAACATGATGCAGTTGCACAATAAAAAACTCCCACCAAACAGATTTTGCAATGTGGCAAAATGAATGTTTTCTGCAAGGCAATTATCCTGGTTTATTCTGTCTTTGTGCCCAGAGTACTAGACTAGTCTTTTTAAGGCTTGTAGACATAAGGCTTACACCCTACACCTTATTCTGGCTCTTCCAGCATTTACTGGGCTATAAAATCAGGATCCTGACTATGCTTGAATTGGGACTCCTCAATAGAAGTCATGGAGTTTTGTTGTGCAGCATTAGCTGAGAGACACTGATGTGCTGTAAGCAGGTGGGCTGCTTAGGTACAGCTTTTGCTTTACACCCATTTGGAAGACTCTAGCATTAGGTATTGCACTTCAGGAAAGATGTGGTGAAGAGAGCCCAGAATAATGACAGTTGGAATACAATGCTGCGAAAGAGCAAAGGAATTCCATGTGTGTCTGGAAAAGAGAGAATAATGAGGGTGATGTGAAAGTCCTCTGATATGTAAAGCTTCTTCTGGAAAGGACAGTGATCTTTCATTCTCCCTGTTACAGTGGGCAGAAGTAGAAATAATGTGTCCGGTTGCAGTGAATAAGCTGAAAACTGAGTGAAGCTATCTAAGCACTTTCAGGTAAGCACTGGGAACAGCTGGGGGTACTAGGTCTCTCCCTCTTGAAATGCTGTAAGAAAAAGTTAAATGGCAATTGGTCAAGAATAGTCTGTTTTAATACTAGATTAGATATGAGGACTTGGCTAGATGAATTCCTTGCTTTCAGCCCCGTATTTCCATTTTCTGCTTGACCCTTTAGTCTAAGGATCTGGAGAGTCCTGGAGGCTGGATTGGCAGAAGGAGAGAGCCTCTCTGGGATATATAGACTGCATTGATTGATTTCTTGCCAATACAGTGTATTTTGCCTTCTCTCTCTGTCCATTTTCCAATATTCTTTTCTAAATGGCACGGTAAGCAGCCAGTGTGTGTTGTTTTCCCAGGGCAGGGCTCCTGGAACGACTTTAAAAATCAGCCTGATGTATCAGGCCATACTGAGTATGTGCAAATGCACACATATAGCAATACATAGAGCTGGTAAATGCTTATTAGTAAGTTTGACTAGCATTTTTGGTTATAAGGTCCTTCTTTCACTTGTTTTTAGCTTTGACTTATTGAGTTGTTTATAGCTTCAACTATTTAGTTTTAAATGTTACGTACATGGTATTTGCCTCAAACTGAATTATTTACGGAAATTTCAGCCAACATGACATAGTCTTTCTGAGAAGAAGCCTGTAAAAATACATTGTTTGCCTTGTTGCTCTTTTCTTGCGTTCTTTTTTTTTTTTTTTTAACAACCTTTTATTTGGAAAGGCCCAGAACCCCTGTGCTTTGGAAGTACAATCAGACACTTGGCAGAAGAGGTGGCTTTTGTGTTGGGGATGGGCTTTGTCTGTCCTTGTGAAAAACTACTCACATTTGGCCAAGTTATAAGACTTAGAAAAACCACGTGGAGAGGATCTGTTACTTCTGCCAGCTTAACTCCTGGCACAACAGCGTGCAATAGAAGGTTGCCATTTTGACAGCAAATCCTGTAGATGTCCATGGTATGGCCACACTGGCATGCCTACACTACCACCTACCTTACTTTAAAACACGGGAAATCAGATATCCCTGTCCTAAGGGAACATTACCAAGGTTTGGTATTTGGTCAAACAAAAGTCAGGAAATATGTGGATTAGGTCTTCATGCACAGTATTAATTCCACCCTTTTGGGCAGATCATGCATCATATTCTCAAACTCTGCTTCCCATAGGTCTCCTGCCAATGCTCCACCAAACAGGGGAGGCTGCCAGCCCCTGGACTCCTGCTGCAATCATTGCAGGTGATGGCAAGTGGGAGATGGGTAATGCAGGATGAGCTCCTGACGGAGCTGTGAGGAGCAGGGGTTTTGCCCTCACAGATGCTAAGCCATGCTGCCTATACTGAACTTTTCACGGAGGATTCCTAGCTGTAGATTTTTGTTTTCTGGGGACCCACCCTGAAATCCTGGAGCCTCAGCTGGGACTGAGGTTGGCAGGAGCTCTGCTATGAACATCTGCAGTGCTGGCTAATGAGAAGCAAGAGGAAAAATCAAGACCCAGGCATCTCAATGACAGGATTCAAAATTAATGCTTACCACGGATCTTGTAGACACACTGTTGACCATATGGCTATGTCTATACTGTCAAAGGCCCCGAGGCTGATTTTAAGACTAGATTCAATTTTGTAAGTTTGCAAGCATGGCCAGGGGGTCAGGCAGTGCACACGCTGAAGCCAGATGTAGCCTGACAGACCATGCAGGCACTGTTTGAAGCAGCCATGGGGCCTCAGAGGACACCACGGCTTTAGCTGCTCCATAAACTGCACCCATGATTGTATAGACAGGGCTTATGCTTTCAGTTCAACATTTGGAGAATGAAGAAAATACCAGCTTGCCTCCTGGGGCTGTAGCAAAAATAGATGAATTAATCTTTACAAGACACTTTGATACTATTGTCATGAGTGCTATAGAAAGGCCCATGAGAAAACAAAATGATGTTGTTTTCAGAGCACGATTTGAATAGTGCACAGTCAGTAAGGCTTGAGGTCACAAGCTGAACAATGAAGAAAAAACCAAAATCTTGAATAGCTATTCCTGTAATGAACAGTATCCCTCCTGAGCACAGAGTGAGGCAGCCATCCCATGGAAGAAAGCCGTGTTCTCATGCCACAGAGGGCTGTGTCATGAATAATGCAAACACATGAGGGAGCCCTCCTAAAGGTGCACAGGTAACTGAACTGGAGTGTGTAGCTTCCACCTACATGGTTTTGCAACCTTGATTTCACAGGTTTTCGCACACTCGCAGCTCCCCTCAGACATGTGCATGTATACATTCCTCACGCATCAAAGGTCAATGGCAGTGTGGTTACTAGGCAAATTTTCCCCATTAAAATGTTACCAAAGGCAGATGTTTAGGGGCCTACAGGATTTACAGATTTGCTCTCCAAAGAGCATATTAGGGAAGATGACTGTTCTCCTGTTGGGTTGTAGGCTGTGTTTTTGAAAGCCTCAGTGCCCACCCCAGATTAAAGCAGCATGCTGCTGGAAGACTGGGCCTCCAATGAAGATGCCTTTCAACAACGCAAAACCACTAATGAGAAAACATAGACAGAAGGAGAGCCGGCCCCTGATGGCAGTGTTTCTCAGTTTTGAGTAGCTTCCAGCGCCATTGATGGCACTGGCCTGATGGAAGAACAGGTCAGAGGAAGATTAAGTCTTTCCTCACAGTGACTTTGACGTTTCTCTGCAGTTGGGACACAAAAAGGAGTGAAGGAAAGAGAGCAAGTGAGAGGGAAAGAGAGGGAGAGATCCTGCTTGGCCACATACCATACATGCAGATAGTGTATTGCAGTTTTCCAGACTAGGGAGACCTCCTCTTCCAAGTGTTCCAGTAATTAACCTCACTTTCTTGGCTGGTGTTAATTTGTTCCAAGTATTTGGGCTTTAGATCTAACCATGGGAATCTCATTCCCTGCAGAAGTCTTGCCAACTGTTACTAGACATTTTACCACACACATGCAGGCCAAAAAAAGCAAGGCTAATTACACTGCTTTTTTGTAAAGTGAAGTGTATTTGTTATAAGTTCAATGTCTCCTAATAAAGGAGAGGAGGGGGAGAAAGCAAGGCAGCCCTTTTTAGTGTCTGCCCATGGGAGGAGGAGGCAGAGAGGAACAGGCAGCTGCCTTTTGTTGTGTTGTACCTGCAACGCAAATCCCCAGTGAGGCTTTAGGAGCCTAGGTGTGATGAACCACCACATGAAACCAAAGAAGAATGGTGCTACTAAGATTTTTAGCTGTAAATAACAGAGTCCAATTATTTGATACCAATGGGAGTTCTCTAAGTAAAAATTTAAATAGGGGAATTATTCAAACCAGATGTCGAAGTCCCAATACTTTCTTTTTTTCTCCCCCTTTTGTACTGTATGTGCTACCTGTTAAGGACAGAGTGCGTATGGGAGGAAAAACGTGTGTGAAAGTGCGTGCAGGGGCTCTCTCTGACAGCGTGACAAACAATAAAGTCATACATGACAACACCTACACCAAAGGAAATAGGTTATGAAAAAATCTATGAATTTTCAAGTCCAAGTGCCTGCAGTTCTTGGACCCACTCCACACTGAAGAGGTTTAAAAAGGGCCAGCAAGGTAAGAAGGGCTGGAGAGGCAGTCATAATGCCAGTGTTGACATTTGGGATCTCTTATCTGGTTAAGTCCTTAATTTCACTGAAAGATTTCTTTTTTTCTGCTTGTTATTAATTTTCTAGCTTTTGAAATTAACAATAAAATGTAGTAATACCTAGTACTAACATAAATCCTTTTATCCCTAAACCTCAAAGCAGTTCATAATGGTGAGTCAGTATTATTATCCACAGTTTAAGCCCATCTACAAATAAGTTTCTTCAGGGTCTATCTCTAAATCTGACTTTGTAATCTCTTGCTTAGTGCATTTGAATTCATTAATTTTTTAAGTGGGTAAGTGTAAGTTGCTCAAACAAGCTTCTTGGTAGCTTCTCTGGGACTGAGGTCATTGAGTCTCAAACAAAAACTAAAGCAGACATTCTTAGTGTTTGGGAAGGCTAGAAAGCAGCTAAGAAGTAACAGGAAGCATTCACCCTTTTCCTGCAATAAACCCAGGCTTTCTGACTAATAGTTCAGTGGAAGGGATGAAATGCTTATTTCATGAAATAGTTCAAGATTTGGGAATTTGGTTCTGCCTCAAATCTGAGCACCCCCCCTCCCCACTCCCCTTCCCCAGTTAAGGTCTCTATGACAGAAAATTCTACAGAAAAGTCTATTTGGGATTAATTGAAATACTTACTATTAATTTTGGATTTCTAATGTTTTAACTGATTTCTATAATACTAAATATAGCATGAATAAGAAACACTACCTGAAAAACTTTGTTTCAAAAAGGAAAGTGGGATTTCTGTGTTCCAAAATGTTTAAATAGCTTATGTTTTTTACTGGCATTGTTGAAATTCCTTCCCTTCCACCAGTTTTCTTCTTCACATAACAACAGCAGTATCGGTTTTATCTTGATGGAATGGCATATTCTCACAAAGTGCAATTCCATCAGCTTTCTCTGACCAGTGTCAGTTGCCAACTTTGCTCCTCTGTGATTTATATTAAAAGAAAGGCTGAGGTTGCTCCTCTATAATCCTCATTCTCTTCACACTGAATTGTTCCCCAGAAGAAGGTCAGACACAAGACTGCTGTAAATTAGCACAGCTCCATTGAAAACAGCGTCACATCAGCTGAGGGGTTGGCTCAATAGCTGCAGTTAGAGCAGTGGTTTTTTGCCTCCATAAAAGCTGAGACTGGCCCAGTCAATCTGATGAAGCAAGGCCTAGGGATGGAGGTCAGAACCAGTTGTTTATCTTCTTGGTAATCTTTTAAAATCAAGTGCATTATAATCTGTCCAGATTATTTGGAGGCCATGGTTAATCAGTAATGAGACAACAGTGGTGGATGTGGTGGGCAAGTGCCACACCATCCTGCTTATGAGAGTCTGGCATGTGCACCAGGTCTCAGGAGATCACCCACAGGTGCAGCCATCTCAGCTCTCACACACTGCCTTGATCAGCCCTCTGTGCAGATGAGAAGGAGAAATTTGTGAGCAGGCATGGAATATCCTCTGCCTTTTCTCTGTGTTCTCCTACTTACTGATACTAAATGGTGTGTTTAAGCCCTGAAGTCTGTTGATAAGTGTCTACTGCTTCCACATATCTCACTGTGTCCTCACCCACATGTGCTTTGTTTGAGGTGTTTCCAGGCAATCTGCCAAGACCTTGCCACACAAACAGTTGATTCAGTGTTGTCCTACTGGAAAGGACAAAAGATAATTTTATTAAAGGCTAGGAAGAAACCTTTTGGATAACATACGTTGACTGGAGAATTATTTCAACAGTACATTCATAGATAATTTTATCTGGGTGAATTTTAGCAAAGAAGTAGAAATGTTAAATATTTTCCCTCAGATGAAAAGCTACCTGTGAATACCAGGCCAAACAACTCCTCTCCTGAAGCAGGTATCTGCACAACACATTCACATTAGGTAGTATATTTTCAGTAATTGTGCTGTCTCTGAAAATATTCAGCCTCTTTTGAATCGTGTCATATGTGGAGATCCAACAGGGGCACATGTTGATGGCATATATTCCCCCTTTTATACAAAGCATTGCATGTGAATGTACCCCATAAAACGTGTTTCTGAACACTGATGTCTAGGAAAGACAAAACCCCAGAGCCTGGTGGGATGCTCAGGTGAGCTGATGCTCACCATGGCAGTGTCCCACCCTGGCAAAAGAAAGTCAGGAGATTATACTGGGAAGAAACAGAAATCCTGTGCACAGACAGCAGAGAAGTGTTTGTAATGAGACAGCCGTGGGATGACGGCACAAGTTTTTTGCTTTCCTCACGGCCATCAAATGGTGAGTGCAAGCCTCTGGAGCCTTGTAAGGCTGAGATGAGATGAGAGGAATTTTTCAACACCCAAGACTGGATCAAACCCTCCTTCCTGCCTCTAGTTCATAAAGCTTTTTAACTTTTGAAGGGGAGAAAAAGTGATCCCAGATGTACAGCCCTAATTACATACTTAGATGAAATTGGATTAAGGTGGCTGCTGCCTGTCCTTTTCCTCTGAAGATGTCTGGGACTGGTGAGGGACTGTGGGTCACTGATGCTGAGGCGCAGACAAGGGGGATCAGATCCAGCACTGCACTCATTGAAAATTCCAGGACAGGCTTCTATTAGAAGTATTAGAGTCATTATCTTGACCATAGAGTAGGCTTGCACTATTTTTCTAAAATTTGCCCTTCTCCCCCATGAAGCTATGTGTGGGCATGGAGGGAGGGTTTGCAAGAAATTGATCTTCCTAGTGGCACAGACATCTTCCTAAAAAAAAGAAAAAAAAATATATTAATTATCCAGTAACAGTCAGCAGGGCATAATATGCATCAATACTTTTAATGTGCTTAACATATGTCTAGTTGTTTTCATTTCCACTAACTCAGACCAACATTATATATCTCTATCGTGCCTGCCTCACACCCATGTGCAACACATTTCAGTCAGCATACGTGAAATGCATGGGAACTGTGTTTTCTTGCTGTAAGCTGAATGGCAAGTCACAGTTGAGCTGCTCAGTGGAAGCCCACAGCTCCCTGGGGGACTGTGAGATTGCCGGCAGCAGGAGGACGTCAAGCCAGCCACATGGATCTGATATGGGTCTGACGAACATGCAGTATTGGGGTCCCCCTGCCCACCCGCAGCCGGATGGTATTAACAGGACACAAATCAGTCTGCTCTATGCTCTCTGTCTGAGCAGGATTTTCTCAAAATGAATATTTATGGTGTTTTCATATTTCAGATAAACCCCTCGAGTCTCATAATATTGTTTGAATCCAAATGAGGCTGATGGCTGCGGCACAGTGCCCTACCACAGAAACCAATGCTTGCAAATTTGACGCAGTGCATAGAGGTTTAAAGTGAAACCAGTGCAAGAGGCTTGAATGATCCTGTGGTCACTGTCAGATCAGTGTGTTGATGGGCCCCCTATGGAAACATGGGCTGAGGTCCATGGGCTTTAGGTAGGCAGGTAGGTGACCTCAAGGCTACAGTTCTCTGTTCCTTGAACACAGAAATAACTTCTCCTCTTGCCTTCTAAACGCTTGTTTGAATATATATTTATAGGTTACATACCAAGAAAAGGTAAGATTTTGGATCAGAGAAGCTGTTAGTAGAAGTGGATGTGTTGTCATGGCTTCTCAATATTGCTTCAGTGTCTGTTTTAACGCTGTTTGAAGCATACAACTGTAAAAAATGCCACATTGGAGAAAATTGTTGAAGTGGGGATAAAGACAGAGGGGTGAATAGCTTTCTTGAAACACAGCCTAAATGTTCACAGAAATAGGATTTGAGGTGGGATTTTTTTGAGTATGGGAGATCTGGTCTTGCAACCTGCACAAGTTCCTGGAACTCATAAACTGCTTTAAGAGAGAAAAATCCAAGTGTCTTTGAAGGCTGCAGTGCCATCAAACTCATCCTTGTGGCAGCTGCGACTTCAAATAACCTTTTGCGGCAGGAACAATAAACTCCCTTCTGGACAAATATTCTGTTTTGTTGCAACTATTCGGCTAGCATAATAGAGGACAAAAGATAGTCCTGAGAGCCTGGTGGCAGTAGAATTAGTGATAGAAATGTAAGATGTTCTGAGTTTCCAGAATTAAACAAAATAGCTCTGGAAGGGGCCTTAGGAGATCATTTAGGACAGTGTTTCTTAGCTTAGTGTCAGGGGAACAACTGCTGATCTGAAAGGCATTACAAGGCATTTCACAAAACCATTGGGGGAAATAAACCTTCCTCCTTCCTGATATTCTCTTGCCTCTGAGAAAGCAAGCAAATGCATTGGGCAGCATTACAAATCACTAAGCAAACTCTTAAAGGTCAGTCTCATTTGTATTTGCTTGGAAGTGAGAACCACTGTGGCTCATGAACTTTTTTCTGGAAGTTTCATTGAGCTAAAAGCCACCAATCTAGCTCAGTTTCCTGCCAGACTGTAACCCCAGCCCAGCCAGTCATTTCCTTTTGACCTTCCCAAGTAACTGCTGTAGCTGCCCTCTGTAAAACTCCTCCAGGTTGAGCTGCCTGTGTAAAGCCCTGCTCTGATATGACACAGCTGCATAACCTTGATTCAGGCTGCTAAGAAAGAACTGTGAGAAAGTCTGAAAGTCTGTAGAAAGAGAGAGAAAGTAAAATTACTGACATAGAAAGCACTGTTGAGGCGAGTTCATGCATAGCTCAATGATTCAATAGAGAAAGCACTACCATGAAACATAAGAAACCCTAAAGTGAAAACCAGCGAAACCCCCAAAACCCCACGGAGGCTTGTGAGGAACTGCAGTGATTCTGTGTGGAGAAGTCAGCATTGTTGGTGCAAATGGAGCCAGGGGAAGATGACAACTGAGCAATCAGAGGAGATAGCTCCCACGGGCTGCAAAGGCCAACCCAGCCACTCCTGGCTGGTGCCTGCCTTGTCAGCTACAACTCTGGGTGCCCTATCAAGGCAATGGGCACACCAATGCTTAGCCTAATAGCTTATCAAAGCCCAGCTGTCTAGTCTGTGAGTCAATAAATGATTGTATCACACTCCTAAGCTGTGTATGTTCTGCTGCGCCCAACAAATCGACTTCAAGGAAGGGCTGTCATGAGGTGTCTCTATTTGGTAGGGGGAGAAGAGGAAGTGACAGGTCTGATGGGCTGAGATCCCAGTAAACATCAAGGTTCAGCATCAGCCCCAGCCCCTGGAGTGTGAGTTTTGGGAACTGAGAAGTGTGGTGCCAGCACTCTGCTCTCCATATGGCTCCCAGCCCCCACGAGCAGCGCACAGGATAACTGTGAACACCCAGTGGATTTGTCAGAACCTCCCCACCTCAGAGGGGTGCATTGTGAAAATTAATCAGTTTGTGTTTGACTTTTTGACTTGGCGCTCCCTCAATAACTTCTTCACACACAAACCCACAATAAACTAATTAGGCCTATTTCTCTGACAGGCTGTTAAAGAAGAAAGAGAAGAAGGATGTGTCTAAGCTGCTTGAAAGACAATATTGGATATATATGCCAAGAAACAAAAGGCATCAGTAGCTCTTTAAATTCCTTCACTCTGAAGCTCTGATGAACAGAAATAGCAAATGAATGGCTTCCAGAAATGATGGGATATAGTTCTTTTTGCTGTTTGGCTTGTGTTTGTCTTTAATGGGTAGGGAGAGCTAGAAGGGGAGGGAGAGCTATGAAAAAAATTAGTTTCAAAGAAATGAAGTATGCTAAACATATTTTGAAATAACTTACTCTATTTGAAAAATAGGGTAATACAGGCTATGCTCACAGCTCAATTTATGTATACAAATATACATACATGTATATTGTGCAGAACACAAAATATTTCCATATGGAGAGTTGGGTATTGTCTTGCACAAAAGGCTTCTACTTGAGTCATTAATAGTATATTTTATTAAAGGAAAATTGGCTTCAAAAGTGGTTGGGAATTGTGGGAATAAAATTGGGATGAAAGTAATTATCCCACTACCCTGTCTCTTCCCTTGTGTTCATTTTTCTGTTCCAGACACAGACAACAACAGCAGCTCCTCTGTCTTCTGTTCCTTCCATGTTTGATCTCCTGCCTGCGCTTTCTTCTGCTGGGTCCTGGAGCCTTTAGGAATGAGGGTATTGTGTCCATATTGCATGTGATGACATGTGTTTGAACCAGCACCAGGGCAGTCTGGCAAGAAGAGCTTGAAATCCAGCAGGACTGAACAGCAGGCCAGGTCCCTGCTGAGGAGCAGCTTGGCCACATCTTTAAAACCCTTTGGGGATAAAAGAAGTAGGAAGAAAAACTTGAACCTGCTGTGGCACCTGCTTTTTTGTTCTTCCTAGAAGCTTAAGGTGATCAGGGATGAAACAGTGTTGAGCCCCTGGTCAGGGGCTGCAGCACATTACCAAAAAGTAGGATACAGACCCATTTCCCAATATGGGGAAGCAACCTGGGAAATCCCACATCAAGATGGAGAATGGTGGATCACTCCAAAGAAATGGGAAACAACTGGTGGCAAGGAGGGTCCTCCTGGGCAAGGCATTTTATGCTGAGCTTTTGTAGTTCATTCTGGACAGCCTGGCCCAGGAGATGGCAAATGCAAAGGAATTGAAAAGTCATTTCCTTTAGAATTCAAGAAGAAAGTGAATGCAGTTCCTGGGTGGTAAAATGCCTCTGTGGCTGAATAATTAACTTGGAAAAGCTACAGAATGTTTTGTTTTTAACACAGCTAACCCTATTTTGCTTTTAATCAATACAATGACTTATGGAGTGAAGTATCTTTCTAAAATGTCTACCCAATAGATTAGTGGTCCTTGCTGAGAGGACTAGCCATGAATTCTTGATGGTGGTGGCTTTCATTTCACCCAAAAAAACATTGTGTATCATAACTGAGGCAATAATTAATGCTTACTGGGAATTCTGGATACTGTTTTTAAACAAAAAACTATAAACCAATGGAGCATAATGTCATGTGGAAAAGACTATTTGGCTCGGCAAAAAGCTGAGAGGAGAAAAAGGGAGAGACAGAAAGAGGAAGAGTTCAGCAGAGACAGTGACTCTTACATAAGGCTTAAACTGAGAAGGAAGTGGAAAAACTCATTTTTCCTCTTGCTAAAATAATCCATTCAGTTAGTATTAGGTCAGGACAAGAGGTCAGGAATCTTCCCATTGTTAAACATTGCAGTTGGAGCACAGTATCATAGCTAGAGGGAACATACAGCAAGTATTCCAAGAAAAAAATAATCCGCTCACAAAATTAAGTAACAAACAAATAGTGTGTTGGTTTAAGTGTCAGTGTGCATGTCACTGTCTTTGCACTAAGGGTTATTTTTACTTACAGCACAATAGTACTCAAAAGAGCCTAACTGAGATCAAGACCAAATTTCTCTTGCTGCTGTACAGATGCACAGGCAGAAGCATCCTTTTCTTGAAACAAATGCTCTAGCCACAGTGTATGAAGAGACCCTCAATTATCTCCATTTTACAGGTGGATAAAATGTGACAGAAAGGCACCATCATCCTGATTACAGAAGAAATCAATAAGCATTTAGGAACTAAATAGCTTGATACTTTACATATCTGTCCTTGCATGATTGGCCTAGGGTTAAACAGGAAGCCTACGGCAAAGCTGAGAATTGAATCCAGATCCCCAGGATATTCAGCCAGAGCCTTTTCCAAAACCCAGCTTTATATGTATATGTGTAAGCCACTGGAAACTCTAAGTGAACTCTCATTATGACAATTAATTTTTGCTTAATTAAACAAATCTTTCAAAAACATATGTGAGATGTTAGCTCCCTTTTTTACGGAAAACCAGATAGTCAGCAACATCACAGGTGGCTGGGTTGGTGATTGACTTTAGGAGCAAAATCACTGATCCACAATACAGCAGCCCAGTTCATGAGGGCAGGCTGCACAGCTAGAACTGTGTTCCATTTTGATTCTCTGTGCACAGAACAGCCTGATTATCCACTGCATCCAGGATAACTGCATGAGATCCTGGCTACAGAACAATATGAACTTGTTTCTCTACAACCTGAAGTAGAAGTTGATAAAACACAGCAGGCAATCACTTGCAGCCATGTGCCACTTGCAGCCAATGTAGCTTTCATGTGCTATCTGAAAAGGAATTTTGCAATTGTCACCATGCCTGGCAGAATTAGCTGCTTGCTTCATGGCTAGATATGTCAGTCAAACATGAAGTTGGTGACAGGATCTGGACTAGCCCCTGGTTTTAATCCTACTGCAGACTATCCCTTGAATAGGGAAGCCATTCCAGGGGTCTATTCCAGGATTTTCTTGCTGTGAAAGTGAAAAAGGGGTTGTTGTAGAGGGTGTTGGGAGAGACTAAAAACTTCAATTTGCTGTCTAGCCTCCACTTGATGCCTCACTCCTTTAGCTGCTCTCCCTGATTGAAACTTGGATACCACCTGTTACAAATGATGAGAGTTGTGGAGATGCAGTTGGGTTAAAGATCTATTTATATTATTTGTGGGTTATAACTAATGAAAAAATGGATGACAACTGTGATTTCTTGTAGGAACATCTACACCTTTGGATTCAGCTGAAGACCTAAATTTCAGATTTTACGAACTAGGTCAAAGTCCTCTATCCAGTCTCCTCTGAACTCATTAAGAGAGAGCAAGACAGGAAGCATGAAGTTTCATTCCATGACAGCAAGACTCCTTCTGGTATCTAAAGAAGAAAGCCCATGTTCACTTTGGAAACTGCTCACTTTGATGCAGTGAAAAGTTGTTTTCACTCTGATTTACATTCAACAAATGTATCTGAAGTTAACACCATCATACAAGGACTTGAAAGAAACCAGGTCAGCATCTCATGATCTCTGTAGCTTTGCACATAAATTTTGCTACAAGGGAAAAAAAACCCCAAAACCTGCATGGCTCTGTACTCAGTGCATGTGTGGCCATACCATAATAAGCACACAAAAAACCTCCAGAGAGGAATTTTCCTGAGAAAAGAACAGGAATGGGTTTCATGCTGAGACACACAACTAGAGTATTTGTAGGTGCCAAACTGGTGTTATTTATAAATGCAAAGGCTAGACCCCTTCACATGTTGCAGTAAACACACTGGTGAAGGTAAAGGTACAGGTTGATGATTTGAGAGAGGGGAGAAAAAAATTTTTAAACTTCACAAACATTTCATATTGGATCCTGGAATATTCGACTACTTTAAAATAGATATTAGAGACTAATATCTTCATCAACAAATAACTACAAATGCAAGAAATTGAGAGGAGCTTTTTCCAAAATCTTCATCTGGCTGATTCTATTCTTCTTTCCTTTCTGACCTTTCCCATACTATGTTAAATGAACCTTCCCATTTCTTGGTTTGGAAACATCTTCCCACAAGTGTCGCTTTTTTTAAACTCCAAAATAAAAATGAAGGCTGTATCACTCACTAAAACTTCAGTGTAACTCCTCTTCTCAACTGATTTCAAAGGAAAATATTCTGCACAGATCTCCTTAAATGAACTGTCAACAAAGTATGTTACGGGCAGCCAGAATTCAGAAAAGTCACCCAGTATGCTGACTGGGGACTAGAAAAACAAACCAGGGAGCTGTTCCCCCAGAACAAGAGGGGACGAACCTTGTCCCACTGGAGCAGCTCTGAATGCTGAAGGTCTCCCTTCGTGCCTGGCTGAGGAATCCAACCCCTCATCTCGCTAACTTCGCCCTTGGAAAGGTTATCTTGCAATCAGAAATGTTGCATTGCGTGACTTGGATTCATTGTTTATAGAATCGTCTAACCGACTTCATATGTATCTGGTCCAGGGAAACTGAAGTTATTAAAACACAACACTGAGACACTGGGCTCTGATAGCAGTTCAACATGAACAAATAAAGCAAGAGTTTTCCCCAAAGTAAAGCAAAGCAAGGATCCCGGCCTTCGTGTGAACTGCAGGGATGAAAGGAGGATGTGATACCATCATCTGAACGTTGACCTTTTCACTGTTGTTTCTTTTTCCAGCTTCAAGCCCCAGTCCAGAGACTCTCTTTTATCCCCTCAATCCACCTCCTAGCAAACCCCTGGAGCAGGTAAGCTATGAACTGTAAAGGTTTTTCTCGTGTTTTGACTCTGTTGCTTTTACAGCCTGGTCAGAGAAGTGTCTGGATTGTTAGTTGTGTCCTTTAACTCCCAGTATCAACTCTGCTTGTACAAAGTTCTACAGCTATGGTTGAAACGAACACATAAATTGAAAGGTAAAAGCACACACTGATTGACTGTATTTGTGAAGCATTGATATCTCATCAGAAACATCTGACTATGTTTTTTTCCGTACACTTTGATCAATATTAATATCAGAATTTCTGGATCTCTGGTATGCCCGATTACTGTGGAATAACCTCACTGAAGTCTCTGGTAGTCCTGTCGTTGATTAGAGAAGCCTCTGATATTAGGCATTGCAAATATCAGAGAAAACTCACAGTAAATCCTTAAAATGTTTTGTGATCTTATTCTAGAGAAATACTGCCCCTGGAGCTGTACTAGAAAGTGGAGAAAGTTTGATGTTCCACAAAGAGATGCCACAACTGTTGAGTGAGAACTTTCAGATGACTGAAGAATTTGGTTTGATAAGAATTATTAGCTCACATATATCTAGGAGCTTTCATCCAGAGATCACAGAGCTCTTAGAAACAGAGTGCAAGTTATATGCTTTGGCTACTTCAGACATCGGTGGAAACAAGACAGTTTTGGGTGTAATATTTTTTCTAACAATGTACAGTGGGAATATATAATAGCCTATACCCCACTTGCACGGCACAAGAAATTTCTACAGCAGAAATATACATTGGCACAGTTAATACCCTTGCTCCAATGAAAGAAAAGCCCGCCAAATTTGTAACAAGCATAGGTTTTGCCTGTGAGTCAAATTATTGTCACTAGACTGCCTGTAGAGGATGTTAACAAGAACTTGGAGCTACCAAAGGGAATGTCAACACTGTGCTTCTTTTGTGGCAATTGAACATTGGTACTCAGGACTGCTCTCTATCCCCATACTATTCTAAAATAAATCAAGCATCAACTCAGTCAAGACTGAAGATAAAATGGAAACATTCCATGTTAGAGTCCACTGGACTGAAGAATTAAGAGAAGAAGGGCCCTCCTTCTGTATTTCCAAGTCCATGCTGCAATAGAGGTGAGATGGAAGGCATGGGGACAGCAAGGATAGCTCCCACTTTCTAGTGTAATTATATGACCAAAAGAAGCAGGGTAGGATAGGTGAGTACACTAATTTTCTCTTAGGAACAGAAGCTACTCTGAAAACTCAGCTTGCTTCTGTGCTCAAAACCATATGGATTGGAGTGGTAATAAATGAATTAAATCTTTATCATCTGGCAGCGAAGCCAAGAGGAGAAGAAAAACTAAGCTCAAAGAGTTTGAAAAAGACTCTACATTCCCCATAGCGGAAACAGATGTAAATCTGGCAAGCGGTCATTTGGAGATCCAAGATCTGTGGGTTGAAATAAGGTCTGGGTTATTCAGCCAAGTTTATTGTCAAGCTCAATGGTAATCATAATTTTAGTGTACAAAAGATCGCAGTCCTGAAATGTCTGGAGGTCTTTCTGCACCATCAAGGGGTTATCAGAGCGCACAGAGTGACTACTTTGCAAACTTGTGTGTGTTGTAGTATGACAACTTTTCAAAGTCTCATGTTGCTGGCTGAGGCACTTGCAAAAGATGGATGTCAAATTTTATATTGGTGAAGCTGCAAATGGCTTGATATTATTCCAACATTACTTAGGAAGTTTCACTATCCTATTGAGAGAGAAAAGAAAAGCCCATGATTTCAGTAAATGAAAACGTATGATAAGAAATGCGTAGGATGTGGAAAACCATTCGGTCAAATCAGTATTTTTAAACTCACTGCACCACGTCTAGCAACACCTTTACTAAGCAAACCTTCTTAGCTTTTTAAAATGTACTGCCATAATTACTTGTACCCACAGAAATATTTATCCTGGTCTCTAGCCTTCCTCAACTCTTTTGCCTCAATATTGTTGCATCTTTGTACTACAGTAAAAATGTAGTCAGGAGGATAATTCTTGCCTCCCTTGCAGGAGAGAATTAGGAAGTGCAAATTACACTGATTTCATTGCCCAGGTTAGTGGGATTGAGATACAGATTTCTTCATGTGTTCACAAAATGTCAGTTCTTTAGCATATCATTAATATTTATAACCATTACTGTAGATTTCTGTGGCTTTGGGCTGCTGTCTGTACAAAGACAGGATGCTGGGTTGGCAGGCCTTTGGGCTAGCCATGCCTGGCCACTGTTATTTTTATTGTAAGTGCTCGGAAATTGCTGCATGTGAGGTGCTGGGTATGCAGTGCTGCAAGATACCTCAATAGACTCCTGTGGGGCTGTGACAATTTAGGGCCTGAAAACAGCTAATCTAGCTCCCATTTGCTCCCTGTCCCTGACTTAGACATCTCCCAGGAAGAGTATGTGTGTATATGTATATGTATANATTCCAATCATGAACACTCTGTCTGTACAGCAAAACTTAGGAAAAACAAAACCATCATTTAAATCCCAGTTCACCTCTCTGGACAAAACAATGGGCTGGCTTTCTGCTTGAAGGCAGTATCATCCTTCTTTCCTTGACTTGTGATTCTGCAGCAGGTTCTTGTATATGTATGCAGGAAGTCAAAGGAAAATTGATGAAGAGCTCACAGCAAAGGCTGTGACAATATTCTTGACAATAAAACAATACAGGCCTTCCAGTGTGGCAATAGTTTTGCTTCACATGCGGGTGTCAGGGTAACAATGGTTCTGTAAATGCTCTAGAAAAGTCAGCACCAGGAATGCTCAAGAGATAGAAACTGCTTCTGCCAAGGTTTCCTGGGCCTCTGGGGAGGGATGGCTGGGTACCAGCCATGGACAGGCTCTGCCCTTCTGTCCTGAGGTGAAGAAACTCTCTGATAACACTACTTGCCTACAATCCACAGGAAAATCAAGCACATATTTGGTCAACCAAAGTGTTTCTCCTGGATTTTCACTTTGGTTTTATATCAATTAACTGTGGGAGAACCCCTACATTTTCCTGCTGGACATGTCAAAATAGGATAGAATGATCATTGTTTCTCCTCAAAGTTCTGGTCTTCAGACCAGAAGCATCTTTGAAATTAGCCCTTTCCTTCAACTGAAATTGTTCTGACAAAACTGGAGCTTTCTAAGAGGTGTGTGTGTATGTGTGTGTGAGAGAGTTTCTTCAGAAAATGCCCCCTGAACTCTTCCTCAGGAAGGCGGCTGTTAGATAAAAAGAAGGCTGAGGAAGACACGGAAGGAAGAGCTGTTGCTGCCCTTCCTTTGGCTCATGGGGCAAAACAGTCCTCTAATGGCACCAGCTCCTGTGGCTTGCATGCCAGGTGGCAATGGGAACTCTCAGCAGCAGACAGAGGTCTGCTTCCATCAGCATTAGGCCCAGACTTCTCCAATGGTGGTACATATTAAATACCCTCCTCAGGCTATTTCATCTGGGCAAAACAGTGGGTGGTGAAGCAAAACTAACGTTTACAATATTTAAGTTGTGTAAACCAGTTCTCTCCTCATCATTTCTCCTTACCCTGCACATCTTTCAAAATTGCTTTTGTCAGTCAAACATTGTTTTTTTAAATATTCATGCTTTTCCTGCTTGGACCTGGTTATCTTGGCACTCAAGGCACAATTGCTTGCCAAGGTAACTCAGTTTAATCCATAGATCAATGCACCATTCCCATGTGTCAAGCTTCAGAGAAAAAAAAAGAGGTGTGAAAGAGATTTATTGAATATACACTTTAAAATATGTATGTTTGAATAGGCTATTTCATTAAACAAAATGATCTCTAGGAAGGGTTTATGAGAGGAAAGGTAGGTTTTCTACGCACAGGTGAAGATGCTACCAAAGTATTTTGGGATCTGCAGCCATAGAGATGTGGTGATCAGAATTCTCAATAAGGAAAGCCTCAAGAATGTGTTGGCACACTGTTGGCCCGGCAAATAATCCTGCATCAGTGCTGCCGTCCATCCCATCATTCATGGAGCTTCACCTGACTTACATCCCAGAAGCTGAATCTGTAGAGGAGGCTAAAAATGAAGAGTCATAATATAACATCATTGCATGATGGTGCTAAACTAGCCGGACAAACTAATCACCAAATTACCTGGTATTCCAGCTGTGGTGCCAAATCATGGTATTGTAAATACCTAGCATGATACAAGATGAAGTGTTGTTATTTTGCTCTACTGAGTGCAGACAAATGAAGGGAGGCTGAGATGAATAACACACCTTGGACTAGAATCAGTCAGTCCCGAACAGCTGCCTTGTCCACCCTGCACCTCCTGTTTCCTCAGTCACTAGAGAGACCAAGGCAGGAGGTCATTTGCTCCAGTGGGGAAGTACAGGGTAAACTAGCATTTGAGGTTTCCATGGTTTTCTAAATTTTTTTTTTTTTTTTTTTTTGGTAAACCAGATCAGTACGCTGGACAAAGCACACTACTTAGGTCAGGAGTGAGTCAATACAATCCATGTTTGAGGAAATGCAAAGACCAAGCTAGAGAGAAGCTCAGGGGAGGACAAGATGATATGTGAGCTTGACTGAGCTTCTTCACAATTTGCTTCACTCATTCAAAGGGCAGTCATGGGTTACCTACCTTGTGCAAGGTGTGGGGTGCATCAGCCTGGGGGATACTTACTCCTGTTGAAAGGACCTACACCTGGCAGGATAAACCAACATCAGACTCCCTTGTGCATCCTGCAAGGAAATGCTTCCCAATATATACGACTCCAAAACCTTCTGAGACTTCAGGCAGCCAGGGCTTCTTCTGACATCATTTACTGCTTGTCTGATCATGTTTAAAGAAGTAGAAGCCATTCTTACTATGCAACCTTCAGTTCAGTTAAATACTAAACAAACTTACATGTAAAAAAGGCCAGCTTCTGGCAAAGTGAGGGTTTAATTTGTTGGTTATAAACTTGGAAATAAAGTTACTATAAAAAAACCCAAACCCACAACAAAAATAAAGAAATGAGTGAAAGCAATGAAATGCTCACTACTAAACCTGACTTCTACCTCTTTTTCTAGTTCTCAAGCAGGGTATGCCAGGTAGCAGAACACAAGTCATTTGGAGAACACTTTTTTACTACCTTTCCAAATCTAACCTCCTTGAAGCTCTACTTATCTATTCCAACCTAAATATTATCTTCCTCTCAGTGATGACTTTTAAAGCTATTCTGGGGGGAGCTGTTCACCTTGTCAAGACTTGACTTATCCCCACTGTAGGAAAAGCTTGCCCCTGGCAGACCTCCTCAGGGCCCTCCTCTCATGCCCTTCAGCCAATATGAAACTCTCTGATTTCTCAATTTCCTTCTGTCTCCAAATGCTCTTCACAATTCTTCTGTTCCTATTCATAAACATAAATACCACAGGGCAGGACTGTGGTGATGATTTTGAGGTTGGATGGATTAAACCCTTCCAGTAGTGAGGGTCACAAAATGTAGCCACAGGCTGCCTGGGGAAGCTGCAGAACTTCTGCTGCTGCAGTTTTTATGGAAACAGTTGGACAACTGTTTGTAGGAATGTCCCAGAAATGGCCAGCCTTCCCATGGAATAGGCAGTTGGACTGAATAATCCTTCAAAAGCCTCCTCCAGGCTACTATTTTTTATGGCTTACACTTCTGGGCAGTCTCTTTTTTTCTCTTCCAGTCTTATGTGATGGCAGTGAATCCAGGAGTGTTTTGCCTTCATACTGAGAGAATGTATGTGAAAAAAATGTTAGTGTTTATCCAGCAGGAGTACATTACAACATCTTCCTGACAGGTGCAATGCCAATAAACTCGATATTGTAAGGTGTAGTTTTTATGTACCCACCTTATCAAACCCACAAACTCCAGATCACCATATGACGATCTTCCTAAAGACCCACATATGACATAAAAATTATGTGAATTGAATGACAAAGCTGGCCTTCAATGTGTTTTTCAGAGCCACCATCATCCCTACCTTTTCCTGAGTTTCAGGCCTAATTGCATCACATAAACAAGGCCTTCTTACTTGGTACTACCAAAGAAATGCAGCTTCAGCACATTGTAAATATGTTCTTAGGAGACTGGGTGTTGCTTCCAAGCAATCTGTTGTATATTGAAAACCAGGATCATCAATATGTAACGCAAATATACATTTACCATATAGCCCAATATAGATTTCCTTCCCTCTTATTAATTCATCTGCAAAACTACAGATAGAACAGCCCAAAAATCCTAACCTTAAGTAGTTTGTAAAAATTATTCTGGGTTTCAAGGCATGGACAATGAAAAGAGTCCAGCTTGGTTTAAAAACTACAAGTTCTTCATATGCACTTGTATATATGAATCTATGTATAGGAGTGTATATAAAATAAAGGAGTGTTGGAAAGAGGTATATATAGGTGTAAATAAAAGAAAAAGGAAGGGAAGAGGGAGATAGAGTGTGTGTTTCATGTACATGCATTTAAACATATGTTTCAGGCATATTCTCTCCAGAGAGAGCAAGTTAAGACGAAAACACAAAAGTCAAATTTATAAAGAAAAAAAAAATTGCAGCTTTGGGGAAATGAGCACGTTTATATGAGTGAAACATTAAATGCCATACAGTCAGGCAGTCTATCGAGATGGAAGTGGTCATCAAGCAAATGCTTTAGAAAAGAAACCCAACAGAAGAGTGATGTGTAAATGGAAAATAAATAAATTTAACATAAGGCATTCCAGACTCATGTTAATAAAGCAGCTATTAGGTGGAGACACTGTGGTGATGCCTGAGTTGACATTGGTTTTTTTTTCATTTCTTGCAAGACCTTAATCAGTGTTACTTGAAATGATTATGTGGGTTTTAAAATAGCAAGAAGCAGTAAATTTTAATGGCACGTCTGAACGCTTTTCCATTTAATTTCTATATGGAGCAATATTAAACTTCTAATAAATAACCTGTGTCTGAAATGGTTTCCCTCTCTGCCTTAGACACAGACACAGACACACATACAAATCAGTTCCAAGAAACATCTTTGATGTTTTCGCCATGGACTAGGGAGAGATGGCAGAAAGAAGGACTAAGGTGCGGTATGGATCAAATGAGGACAACATTCTACAGGGAAAAAGTATGTTTCCTCATTTTCTCCTTACATGTTTGCGTTTTGTGGGTTTTTGGTTTTGTTGTTTTTTTTCCCTATAGGGACACCTCTTGTCATGGCACAAATCTCATTTTATGCTAAACCCTGCTTACATTTTAGCAACTCAAAGCCAAGATAAGTGGTGCTTGAGTTATTGTCAACTTGGGGTGCAAGATCCTGACAGCAAATTCTGGAACATAAACAAATGAGGGCTTTTTCTTCAGGCAGTCATGCAAGCTGAGGGTTTTCCATTCCTCTGGGTCCATGTATATCTAGACGACTTTAATAAATGGCACAAAGTGTACAAAGGCACAGAAGGCACCATCATGATACAGTCCCTGTGACTTGTTCATGTCTGCCCCAGATCCCACCTCTGACTAACTTCTCAAGGATAGCCCTCCCTTCAAGCCCCTTCCTTGTGATATTTTCTTTTTCAAATGCTGGCAACTCATCTTGCTCCCTGTGTGCCACAGCCAGTCACTGGTTAAGAGGGGACTGATCCTTCCTGACATAGGCTGTAGAAGGAGCAGTGTATCAGTGCCTACCCCAGTCCCAGGCATTCCACCTCCTGCTTCACTTCAAACCCACATCCCAGTCAGTCCTAGCTCCAGTGTTTTCTGATGGGAAGCTTCTTGGAGTAGGGACCAGGGCAGTTTAGCTCTGTGCTAGACACTGTGCCATGCAATGTGTTGTTTTGCAGCCCTGCAAATGATTATTCTTTATGAACAGTGGCAGTCTGTCTGCAAAAGATCTGGATGCGGATTAAAATCATCTACTTCTTGAAACACAGCAAAAAGTTTGTAGAAAGATTCACCCCTCCAAATATTGTAATCAATCAACACAGTCTGGAAAAACATAGGAAGCAAGAGGGAAAAAGGAACTGGAGGAGAAATTTGGAGGATAGAAGCAAGGATACTGCCTGCTTATCTTGCTTGAGTGGGTGGCTATTTGAAAGCTGAAGGCTGTAAGTGGGAAATCCTAGATAAACACGAGGGTGTATTTATACCTTCCTCCAAGCTGGCTGACACAGGTGCTCACCAGACACGGGTTACCTGGGTGGCCTGACTGTGGGGCCACACTGCTGTGAGGGAGGCAGACCACTGCAGGGAGCATCGCTGCCTCACATGCCATCTGCAAGGTGCGTATTTGAAACATGCTGCCAGTCCATCGGGTGCAAACTGCAAGAGTTCAGTTGAACCTCAATAGCTCACTTGGGGAAATAATAGACCTAATTTTTTTGCTTTTTCCTAACAGTGATACTATTCCTCCACATCCACAGCCTGATTCCTCACCTGACCCTTCCACATCTGCAAGGCTTTTGTTATTAATGCCATAAATCATAGATAACAATAAATGGCAGGGAAGCTCTGAGAAGTGGGAGGCCAGTTTCTCCATCAAGGTGGAAGCCCCAAAGTTTTGGGTGTTTCTCCTGCCCTGGTGGTAGTTGCCTCCAGCTCCAGCTGCGCAGAGACTCTGTGTGTGTGGCAGCATCCCCCAGCTCCTGGGTGTCCCTGCCAGGCCTGACTGTCACTCAGAAATGAAGCTGTCACTGCAGGAAAAGACTTAGACTGTTCTTGTTGGCACCCTGGGGGTGCTCCATGCTTACCAGCCTCCCATCACACTATGGCGGGATGAGCCTTTTTTGAGCTCTGCGTGTGTTCAGCACAGAGAAAAATGTTTCCACTTACTTTTCCCCCTCCTCTCTTTGGAATATGAGGCACACACTTGTCATGCTTAAAGGAGTGGATTTATGGTTGACTCTGTCTCTTATCTCCCCACAGAGCTCACTGGGGCTGCTCTCCAGATGGGACAGTATTACAAGCTTCATCATATAAAGCCCAGTTCAGCCTACAGTCCAGATGTTCTTTGTTCCCAGAAATATTCTTTCTCAACAGTAAGTAAAAGGGAACTGGTGGTGGTAAGTCATCTCTGCTCCTGCTGTTTGCATCTCTTGTTTATGGGTTACGCACCCCAGTCCCAGACAGCACAGTTACCTCTCCAAAAGCCACTGATAAAACCTGACATTGGGACTCTGGGCTCTGGGTGGTGCAATGCTGGGCTCTATGTGGGGAGATGGTGGAAAGAATCCAGCAAGTCCCTTACATACTCAACTACTGTTGCAGACTACTCCAAATGTGGGTGCCTTTCCCTTTCAAGCACAGATATGGGTTTCTTTTGACCCAAGGCCAAACTGAAGGTGCAAAATAAAGCTCACTTCACCTGGTATTCAGAGGGGAAGATGTAGGATGTTGCCAATTGGAGATTCTGATTAAGAAAACTACAGGTCAAACAAGTACACCAATGACAGCAGCGTAAAAGCAATCCTTATGGCAGAACAACAATAAACACCCATGCTTTTGCCACAGCATCTCCTGGACAGGCTCTGCACAGACTTGGGGGACATACCAATAAAAAACTCTCAGTGCCCTCTCTGAGAAAAGCCTCCTGCTCGTGGAAGCTGGTTTTCCCATTGCTACCCTTCTCACAGGACCCGGGGAGTTTGATGCAGCAGGTGTGGAATGATGGTGATGTGGAAGGCCTGGGTGAGCAGGCAGGCTCTTGGGATCTTGCAGGATGGGCGGCGGGGCTGCCAGCACAGTGGGACACGCTGCCCAAGCTGTGCCTGCCACTGGTGGCTGTGCGGAGCTGGCCTCGCCTCGGCGGGCAGGCACGTCCTGCGGCAGCGGGATCATCCCCTTGACAAAGACTTCATATTTATGCAGCTTTCCCTGTGCCCTGAACTTTGCCTGTGTCTCTGGCAAAAGGGCAGTTACCTCAGGTCAGAGCACTGCCTCGAGCCAGCGCAGGGAATCGGCTTTCAATTTCAGCAGCGACTTTCCTTTCCTTTTTTCTCTTATCCCTCCAGCCATCACAGAATAATTCCCATCCCTATTAGCTTACCCCCCTCCCCCTTCCTTTCCCTTCCCCTTTGAAATCCTCCCGCCTGTCCCCGGGACGGGGCAGGGGGAGGCGGGGGGCAGCGGGAGAATTCCTCCAGATATTACACAAAAGCCTCATGTATCCCCAGTGTCAACCCCAGAGGGCGGCTAAGTAATTTAATTAAGGCAAAGGGGCTTTTGTTTTACTTGCTTTCTTTTTTGATTTTCTCAAGTTTAAGACAAGAAAGAAAAGAAGGAGAGAGAGAAATGTTAGCCCTCAGAGGAGGCACAGCAATGCAAGCTTTGCTGTCTCTGCTCAGTCTCTTGTTGAGGAAAGACCATGGGCCTGTCACCCAGAGCGCGCGGGGCTCCCCAGCCTTGTATGGCTCCCCTCCTGTGGCCGTGATTTAAGGGACTGGCATATTCCAAGAATTAGCGTGTATTCTTCTGCAGACAAACACGTTCATGCTGTTCCTTCCACCCCACACCGCTCTTTGTCCTCCCTGGTATCCATTCCTTCATGTCTGTGCCCTCTCCCACTGCCCCTTCCCAGCTCTTCCTTCTCCCATTCACAATGCCTGTCCCTTCTCTCCCTCCTTTCCTGCTCTCCCTTTTCATGTGCTCTCAGCATATTCATTTCCTTCCCTCTCACCCTTCAGCCTTCCTCTCCCCCCTGCTTAATGTTTTTTGCCAATAAGTAACATAATCATTCCTTTGCCTGATATTTATTAATTGCAGACTTATCACGTGTTTGATGAAGGACATCCATGGCAGGGTAGACTCAAATGTGGGAGGAAGCAGTGCCTGAGTTCAAACATTGCAATGGGCAAAGCATCAGTACACCCATGTGTCAGTGGCAGCAGACCTCTTCTTGGTATTTCTAGTCTGAGGAAAAAGAAATAGCATTACTGAGGAGCTGAAGGTTGTGCCAGATTCATCTTCTTCTTATCATGTTGCAGCGCCAGGACATGGGGACATCGAATCAGACCCACGCAGGGGTGGAGCCCCCTGACAAGCCCAGTCCAGGGCTCTGTGCCCTGAGGCCACTTCTAGTACTGGGGCCCCAACTTTGGTCCAAGTCCATAGGGTGCCGGAGGGTGGGGAGGGAGGCTCACAGGGGAACAAAGCCCCAAGGGAGCCAAAATTACTAACAGTACCAATTATTAAACCTGGATCATGGTGCTCCAGGAGCTAAAACTTGGGCCCCGTGGCCCATGAGGAAAACCTGCAATGAAAGTGCATGTCCTAGCTCTCCCATCAGCATCCCGTGAGAGAAGGATGAAGTCCTCACAGGGCACAGTCCTGCTGAAGGAGAAGGGCTTGCTCTCTGGAACTGGGACGGCCACAGGATCTTCCACAAGAATCTCTTCTCTAGCATGGAATCCTTTTCAGGTTAAGAGCTGAACAGATGGGTTCACTCATGAGATCCCCCTGTGCTGCCCTCCAGGTCTACCACTCTTATACATGTACCTCAGGCCAGGCACTGGGATCAGCCCAGAGGCATGACTTTGGGGGACACCTCCTGTGCCACGAGGACCAGCTGAAGCCTCCTTGCTGTTGTCCCATCACCATCTCTTGAGGAGACATTATCCCCCATTGAGGTGGCAAAGACATTGTCAGCACTATTCCCATGTAAGCAGGGACCCCTATTGCTCACACTCAGAGCCACAGCAGTTCCCTCTGTGGGAGTGACAGCAAAGCCCTTGGTTGGGTTTGGCAGGCCACATGCCCCCCTCCTCCACTCCTGCAGCTTGGCAGTCCTCCTGGCTCCTCACCTTCCTGCTGCCACGCCGTGGCTACCAGGCTGCTTCCAGCCCTGCCTGCCCCTGCTCAGAGCCCTCAGTCCTGCTTTCCCTCTTTTGCCATCCCAACGTGCATAACTAAATCTTCATTGTCCTCAGAGCTTGGGGTTGGGGTTGGTGTTTATTTGTCTTTTGGTTTGTAATCTCCCTGAACTGTTCACCCTCCTGCCTCCTGTCACCCCACTCCCCTTCCTGAGGAGTCGCGAGCATCCCTGGGGGGGCTCCTGCAGGCCCCCGCCCACAGAGGTTAACACAACACAAAGGGGTTGTGCTTAATCCCCCTCGTGTTCCAGCTCCCCCTGAGCCAGGCGTCTTTCCATGGACTCCACGAGCCCCATGTCTGTGGCAGCCTTCCCTTATTGAAGGGAACATACAGACCAATTAGTTGTTATACAATAGCTCTGGATGGCCAGGCAATGGGGACCAAGGGCATGTGCTCAAATTAATAGAGTCTGGAATTGATTTAACTCCAGGCAAAAAAAAGATAATTCAAGCTTTAGTATCTCTCTGGTATCTCCTCAGACAAAACAGGACAGGTTTTTCATGCCCATATTGAATGAAGATGTATACATCAACACACACTGGTAAAAGCCCTTGTTCCTAAACAGAAAAGGTTGACTCTGAACTGACAAAAATTATATATTTCCTATTGTGTTTAGCCCGTCCATACAAGAAAAGGCCTGCATTTTCAGAAAAAAAAAGTGCTCAGCACAGGAGGCCCTGTTCCCTGAATAAGGAGTTTATTCATATAAGGGGAAGGCCCAGGAGTAAGGGGTGGCACAGAAGTTTTCTTTTTAGGAAGCATGTAAGCTTCCATCTTCTAAGTGCATCTGCAGCCACTGAAATGCGCAGCCCAAAAAGTTGCAGGGGGTGGAGGGGGTGGGTTTCACATGCCCTAGGAAGGACTGAGCCAGACAAGACTCAGCTGCAGAGAAGAGGAGAGCTACCTGCCTATAATCAGAGCTGTGGGGCACGCTGGTTGAGCCCAGGGCATGCCAGCCCAGTGACCCCCAGCTGGGAAAGGCCCTACTGCAGTGACATCAGCTCAAGTCTCTCTGAAGTCATCTGCCTTCCCACCCCTGAATAAGTGCTGCAGACTCGGTGCTCCTTAAGTCTGTTCTGTTAGTCAAGGCCTCTTCCTATGGGTCTTGGCACAATTGGGAAATAAAGACCAGAGAGAAGATGGAATTTTCTCTAGTGGCTAACTTCTTATAAAAGAAACCAAGGCTGAAAGAGGGCAGAGACATGCTTCCTACAGTACATGATGTTCATATAAAATGTGTTCTTGGCACCTCTCACACACTGTTTATCCTGTCTATGAAGCAGGAGGCAGAGAAACAGCACATAAAACTGTCCACACAAGCTGGCAGTACTGGAGACCTTACATCCTGCTGGCTTGGCTCTTGCAGCTACCAGGCTGTGAGTCTGTAACCCTTGCTGTTCACTGCTTGTGTGCTACCTCAGCTTTACAGAGATGGTCTATCCAGTGATTAGAGCTGAGATCAGGGAATCAGAGCTCTTCCATAGTGCAATTCATGTTCGGCATGAAAAAACAAATCACTTTTGTATTGAGTAGAAATAGGACTAGTATTCATACTTAGACTGACAGCTGGTGACAAATACTAGAACTGGGTTGCAAGTGATTTTGCAAATTAAGGCACTGATATCATGTTGTATTGCTTGCTTGTTGGGAAAACTCAGGTTAGGATGAGATACACAAAGAAACATGCAAATTTCCAGCATTTCACAGATTTTAACAGCATACATGAAACACTGAAAAATTAGTACCAGAAGTCACATCATTTTTTGGCTAGTGATTACCTTGTTGCTGCAAAACAAAGCTCTCCAGCCAGGCGGCAGCAACTCTGCCCCCAGCCTTGATCCATCTCTCAGTCCAGAGGATGATGGTACACATTATCATTCCTATACATAGAAAAGTATTCCTCAATATTTGGAGACCTAGCCTGCAGAGCAATACTTACTGTATCAGTCAGTGAACATGACATCATCCGAGAAGGGGAACAATGCTAATTATCACAATTTCAGATATTACAAATATTTAAAGAATTTCTGGTGGGAAGTGTGAGGAGATCTGGAAGCTATTGACAGGTTCATTGTTACAGAAAGCTTTGGTAGGGCTGTAAATTGACAGCATTAAAAAAGAAAAGCTTTCTAAAAAAGAAAACAAAACAAACCAAGGATTATTGAAGTATGTGACCCCAATAAGGGAATGATGGAAAATAGGTTTGTTTTCAGTAAGCCGTGATTCCCTCAGACAAGCCTGCCTGGATAAGTGGTTCATTGGGAGAGTAAAAATAACCCTTCTTCTTCTGCTTGCTGCCTTCACTGTACCTCATTTGTGCCAAACCCACTTTGCTTTTCCAAAGGGGATAAGTAACACAGAGGTTTAGCTGCCTCTGAACCCTAGTCAAGCTCCAGAAAAGAGCAGCAGGATGTAGCTCTCATGTGGCCCCCTTTCATCTCAGCAGCTTGGTACTTCTGACACAATGCAGAAGAGAAAGCGCATCCTTTCTGGGTTCCCTCTCCATCTTGGCACTGCAGTCAGTAGGCACAAAAGCATGTTTACAGCTTTCTATGATGTGAAGCCATAGGAAATACATCAAGCCAAAAAAAGTTACACTGTTTGATTTGCTGTCTCTATTCAAATAATTCCATGATCTGCTCCTCCAAGGCTAGAGTCAGTCAGTCATTTATCTTTGACTGTTTCCACTAATCACAAGGGTAGGTTTGGTGGGTTGTGGGACAGATGAGGGGCCAGGAGGGAAGCAGCTCAACTTGTTGGAAAGTGAGATGGAAATTCTTGGCTCACCAGTCTCACCACTGCTGCTGCCACGGCTACACCACAGCCCTCAGGGTGTGCTGGAGGATTAGGAGATTGAGAAGAAGTGCTTGAGGAGAGTGCTGTTTGTGGGAAAGCAGTCCACGCTGGCAGTTAAGCTAGCACATGCATTGCCAAATGTCATCTTAGCTCTTCTCCCTCTCTCCTTCTACATACCATCTTCCCAGAGCATTTCACCTGGGTCTGGGGCAAAGTCAAATGAGACAAATCAGAAATAAAACAGGGCATCTGGCACCTACTACCTCTGCTAAGGGGTTCCTTGCCCAGTGTCTCTGAAGAAGTGCTGTCACATTTGCAGGAGCCAAGGATGACACTGAACTGCAATCAAGAGTCTTAAGTATCTGATTTTACAGGATGTTGGGTTTTTTCCTGTGTGCAAGGTAATGTGCTGCAATCAAGCCAGACAGTTTCAGGGTGGTCACCCACAAGCTGAAGGTCTGCAGGATGCCTGGCTAATGCCAGGTGAGAGGCATGGGCCAGACCCAGATGTTCCTGTTGCTGCACTGCCTCCAGAACTTCTTGTTCCCTCCTTCAAATCCCTCAGTGGCTGCTTTGCTCTGTTTCTTCACTCTGCGTATCTATTCTTGAGAACAGGTTGTCCTGAGGACAGTGAGTTTTGGGGGTTTACTGTACTCTGGATGTCAAAGATCTTCCAAAATGTCAGAAGGTGAGCAAAGTCCCTTTATTGGGCCAGTTTTTCAAATAGCTGCCATCTGTAAGCACATCTTTAAATTCCTGCATATAGTTCCTGAAATTAGACACCTTGAGCAAACAGCTTCTCGAGGCAGTGGACAATAGTAAAAAAAGAAATAACATGATCTAAAAAATAAAAAAAGAGTAATGAAAATTGCTTTTAAAAATTCCCCTTAAACCTATGAAATGGAAAGGAAAGAGTAACTTTTCCAGAGGTTGTTGACTACAGTGGTGTTTTTATTCTGGTTTGCACACAAGCCTACTATTGATATACCAGGTCAGAAGTCATATATTTTTCTCACTTTGTAGTGCTGAGCTCTCTGAATGAATTTGATAGTAGAATTAAGCTTTTTTCCTTTTTTCTTTTTTTTTTCTTT